>JACCIW010000015.1:15000-28506 GCA_030463065.1 Aphidoletes aphidimyza
TTGTTTATTTGGTTGATTTTTATTGTCTTGTATTTTGATTTGATTAGTTTTTTTGTTTTTTGCGTTTTGTATTTATTGTGTTGTGTTTTGGTGAATTTAGTCGTTGTGTGTTGTGTATTTTGTTATTGTGTTTGGTTTTCTTTTCTGGTCTTCTTTGTATGTATGTTTTACTGTTATTGTGTTGGTTTTGTTTATTTGCGTTGCGGTCATTTTATTATTTTTTTGGTTTTTCTATTTGTTGTTTATTGTGTTTGTTTTTTGTTGTGTTGTTTGTTTTTTTGTGTTTATGATGCTTGTTGTATTTTTGTTGATTTGTTGTTTTATTTTTTTTTCGTGTTTTTGGTTTTGTTGGGTGGGTGGAGTTTTTTTTGTTTGTTAGTTTTGGTTATTTGATGTTTCTGTCTTTTGGTCTTTTTTTATTTCTTTTTTTTTTTCGTGGAATTTATATTTTGTTGCATTGTTTCATTTCGTTTTTGTTTTTTTCTGGTCGGTTTTCTTGTTTGTTTGATTTTGTTTATTTTGTTTGTGGTGCTTTTCTTGCTGTTTTCTTCTCTGTGTTCTGGCTTTTTTTTGGTGTTTGTGTTTCTATTTTTTGTTTTTTTTTTTTTTTTTTTTCGTTTTTGGCGTTTTTTATTGATTTGTAGTATATTTTGTTTTTTTTTTTTTTTTTTTTTTTTTTTTTTTTTTTTTTTTTTGTTTTTTTTTTTTTTTTTTTTTTTTTTTTTTTTTTTGTTTTTTTTTTTTTTTTTTTTTTTTTTTTTTTTTTTTTTTTTTTTTTTTTTTTTTTTTTTTTGTTTTTTTTTTTTTTTTTTTTTTTTTTTTTTTTTTTTTTTTTTTTTTTTTTTTTTTTTTTTTTTTTTTTTTTTTTTTTTTTTTTTTTTTTTTTTTTTTTTTTTTTTTTTTTTTTTTTTTGTTTTTTTTTTTTTTTTTTTTTTTTGTTTTTTTTTTTTTTTTTTTTTTTTGTTTTTTTTTTTTTTTTTTTTTTTTTTTTTTTTTTTTTTTTGTTTTTTTTTTTGTTTTTTTTTTTTTTTTTTTTTTTTTTTTTTTTTTTTTTTTTTTTTTGTTTTTTTTTTTTTTTTTTTTTTTTTTTTTTTTTTTTTTTTTTTTTTTTTTTTTTTTTTTTTTTGTTTTTTTTTTTTTTTTTTTTTTTAAATAATAAAAAAATAACAATAAACATGTAAAAAGAAAAACACATAAAAAATATATACGATCAAAGAAACAAAAATAAAATAAAAAAATCAAAAACACGACCAAAGGAAAAAAACAAACAAAAAAAAAAGAAAAGAAAACTATAAAAATAAAACCATAAGAAAAACAAAAAAAACAAAACACAAAACCAAATATAAAAGAAAAAAAAAAAAAAAATATAGGATAAAAAGTCAACAAAAAAAAAATAATAAAAATAAATAAAAACTATACACTATGAAAAAAACAAATTCAAAAAAAAACAAAAAAAAAAAAAAAAAAAAATACATCAAATCGAGAGAAAATAAAATAAAAAAAAAAAAATAAAATAAAACCTAAACAAACAAATAATAGAAGAAAAAAAAAAATAAACTAAAAAAAAAACTAAAAAATAACAATCATACAAAATAAAATAAAAAAATAAAAAAACAAAAAATAAAAAAAAAACATAAAACATAGACAGAAGAAAAAAAGAAAGAATGACAAAAATCAAAAAAATCCATTAAGACCTCAAGAAAAATATAAAACAAATAAAAAAAAAAAAAAACAAAAAAAAAAAAAATGAAAAAAAAAACAAAAAAAAAAAAAAACAAAAGATAAAAAAAAAAAATAGAAAAAATAAAAAAAAAAAAAAAAAATAAAAAAAAAAAAAAAAAATAAAAAAAAAAAAAAAAAAAAAAAATAACAAAAAAAAAGAAGAAAAATAAAAAAGAAAAAAGAGCAATAGAAAATAATAAAAAAAAAAAATAAAAAAAAAAGAAAAAAAAAAAAAAACAAAAATAAATAAAAATGAAAGAATAAACAGAACAAAATAAAACAAATAAAAAAACAAAATAGAAGAACAAAAAAGAAAGTAACTGCAATATAAAAAAAAAAAAAAAGAAAAAAAAAAAAAAAATTGGAAAACGAACAAAAATAGAATATAAAAAAAAAAGGATAAAGAAAAATATCGAAGATAAGAAAACCCAAAAGAAAATCTCCATCAAACTCCCAGAATAAATGAAAACAAAAAATTGAAAAAGATAAAAAAAACAAGAAATCTATTCAAATTTGAATATTTAACTGCCCAGTTGTATCTTTTTAATGATAAAACATTTATTTCCACCGTTCTCAAATCAATTCAATACTTAATTTTTTTGGGATGGCTGCAAATTCATCAAATACGTCGTGAAACATCTTATTTTTGTTTTGATTAACTCTGTCTTCCTGTGCACGTTTAAGATGCAATTTCCAAGGCGCACGATTAAGATCGTAGATGATTGTAATCGTCAAACGATTTATTTCACTTCGAATGCAAATTAATCGTGTACGATTACTCAATTGAATACTATTGTATTGATTATAATCGTTCAACGATTGTGAAAAAAGTCAACGATTATGATCGTGCACGATTCGCTTTTTATCAGTTTCTAAGACGCACGATTATGGCAAAAATCGTATACGATTGTAATCGTGACCAATCGTGCGCCTTAAAAATTGCACCTTTAGCATGTATAAACCTTAAATACATGTGTAAAAATTCCGATTTTCACCCATTATAGAACGTATCCAAGTTTTGATTCTGCACAATGAGCTGAATGATCGTTCAAAAATTTGCTCACACCAAATCCAGGGGGGGGCAAATGCCCCCCCCCCTGCCCCCCCTGGGTACGCCCATGGCCAAGCTGATCTTAAAGCTTCGAAGCCAGCCGATCCAGCTTCCGATTTTGTTTCAAGAAGCTTATAAAAATAAATGACTGGATTCGAATTTTCAATGGTTTGAAAATATACGATTTTAAAATGTATATTGCCAGCATCAGTGGTGTCGTCAATTATTATGGAGACTGGCATCTTGCTTTTTATTAAACTATCGATCAAAATTTCATGCATTTGTTCGCTTATATGATTAGTAATAGTGGTGCAACCTTTTCTCTCGTAATGATGAAATTCCTAAATTTACACCATTTAATTTTTGCAATGAAACGAGTTTTTCGTGGTCTGAAAACGGTAAGCTACATTTATTCACGACATATACTGTACGAAACATTTTTGATGTGACATCTAAATCACGGAGAACGGCAGTTCTCCCAGTGGCGCACCAAAAAATTCACTTTTGAGTGCAACACTATATATACGCGAGTTTTCGGATTCTGTGTTGCCGACCGATGTCATTCGTGGAATAGGCATTGGCGTGTAGCTTAGGACCAAACTAAACGAAAGCCGTCGTCAAAATGAATTTTTGTGGAACCAAAAAAAAATTCGCTTGGGGGACGTATGGGGGTGTTTTTTTCAGATTATATAGCATACCTTCTAGGGGGTAATCTTGACCACTGTCGTTGAAGGACCAATCGATAGTACTCCTCAATACCTTTCCAACGAGTGCTCAACCATCGAAATCGGTTGACCCGTTCATAAGTTGTGTACGTTTTCCCGGAAAGGGGGGTTTTCCCTGAAAATTGGGTTTGGTATGTGTGTTTGTGTGTTTGTGACTTTGTACCTTCTCTCGATCTCTGTGATGTATAACATTATTTTTAGGGAGTCTGGGGGGCAGTTCAAAACCGTCGAGAACGGCCGAATTTCTTTACATATAAGAAAATAAACAGGGGAAGAGTGTCGAGGAGTCGATTTTTTTCAAAATTCCATAACTCCGATAATACACAACATAGAAAATCCGCAGGTACCGCAAATGAAAGGTATTTAGCTAGGCTTTAAATTAGTTCTCAGTATGAAAGAAATCTGTAATCAGGTTTGGTAACCACATCGAAAAAATTGAAAAATCGAAAATCGATTTTTTTGGTTTTTCATCATTTTGACCCCCGTACCCATTTTCTAAAATTCTGAAAAACTACACTTTGGTAGTACACCTCAATACCTATCCAACGAGGGTTCAGCCATCAAAATAGGATCAACCGTTCCTAAGTTATGAAAGTTGGAAATTCACTCATCATTTTTCGCAAAAATTGGGTTTTGGCTATATGTGTTTCAGAGTTGACACTATCAAATCAAGTTGTGATATAATACTAAATATGATGACATAACATGCTCGCAACTCATATATCACAATCGATATACATTAGAATTGGCTTTCAATCGGAGCCTATTGACTCGATTTGGAGGAAAATTTGGATTACAAGTAAAAAAAACCAAAAACTTCGAAATCGAAATTTTGGCTCATTTTGTCATATCTTCGCCATATTTACTTCAAAGGTACTCAAAATTTGCAATTCGATCGATGGAGTTGAACAGAATTTGATGTTATATCTCGAAAAGTTGTTATTTTTGAGTGTTTTTTACAAATAAACCTTACAAAACTACTGATATAAGATGAAAAAACCTCTGAACGAGGTATAAACAGAGTGGCGCACCCAAATATCTTGCCCACAAAATTACTGATATCAAATTTTACGTGGCGCTGTTGAGTTATATATTTTTGGTTCAACGCTTTTCAAATAATTCAACAAACCTTTCCATGATGGCATCAATTGAAATTTGAACTAGTGTGCGCCAGTGCGAGTGCCGAATGAAAACGTGAATTGTATTACGGCGGAAAAATAAATTCATTTTGTTTACAAAAATATTTCGGTTTGAATCGTAGCCTAACTCTAATCGAATTGTCAGAAAAGCGCACTTTGCTCGCACTGGCGCACACTAGTTCAAATTTCAATTGATGCCATCATGGAAAGGTTTGTTGAATTATTTGAAAAGCGTTGAACCAAAAATATATAACTCAACAGCGCCACGTAAAATTTGATATCAGTAATTTTGTGGGCAAGATATTTGGGTGCGCCACTCTGTTTATACCTCGTTCAGAGGTTTTTTCATCTTATAATCAGTACACGTTAAATCGGTTACACGGCGTTTTTTCATTTCAATGTTATAATTTTCTTTCAGGTTTGCAATTATATTTAAATGAATAGAAGATTATATGATATGCTCATTCATAGCGTCCGTATTTTTCTTCTTTGTATTTTTTAATAAGCCTCTCTCAAGAGCAAATACTGACTTTGAATTTTTCGGGAATTTCATTCGATCAAAATGCTTAAAACATATGCTGCAACGGAAACGTGATTCACTTGGCTGCTCTTTATTCGGCAAATACTCGAGCCAATTCTTGTTGTTTAATATTGTTTTCACTGGTAATAATTCCTTTTGATATTTATTGATCTGATCCATCCAACTATCCCTAGGAAATAATGGGCAAAATAAAATTCGAATTATGATTACTTCATTTTTGTTTGATTGGAATTTTGGCGGAAGGCGCCAATTATCTATTCATTCGGTTCACTGGGATATTTATTCGGAAGAATTTTTAGAAAAATGTTTTTTCTCCATCAAAGACAGTGATTGTGAATCAGAATTAACGAGCATTAGATGTGAAATATATACAAATACATAAGGTGCACAGATGTGTCGAACGAAAAAAGAGGACATTTTAGCGATTTTGAGTCAAAAAACGAGGACATTTTCAAATTTGCTCATTTGATAACCAAATGAAAGGTATATCTTTTAATATTTATTTGAATATTTTAATGTTTTTTGATGGCAATTATTGTTTTTAAAAAAATCTGTTTGAAATTGTATGATTTATTTATCAATATTTGTCACTGTTCTGAATTTGTTTGAGCAGTTCCGGATTTTTTTAAATGAAACTATGAAAATCTTAACAAGAGATTTTGCAGTTATGCTTGACAGCAATCCAGCATTTCAAAGTATCTATGGTAAGCTGACTTTTTTCGTCCGGCCAATAGTTCGTAATTTGTGAGAACCAGTGTGTGTTCATTTTATCTTATCTCGAATGAGATACCAGATAAGATAAGATAAGATACTATCTTTTATCTTATCTAGATACATTTCTCGAAAAACGAAAATATCTTATCTTTCAAATTTTTCATTATCTTATCTTAAGATACATGCAAGATACCATAAAAATGTTAGGTACAATTGTTTTGGTGTTTTTTTTTTAAATAAACGTCTCCAAAATTAGTAAAGTGGTCTCCGAATTTAGTGAAATTATGTCTGAATTTAGTAAAAAATAATTCCCAAAATTATTGAAATTAAATTGATCTCCGAATTTACGGACGGTTACTATTTTTTTAAAATTTCGTTGTTGTTTTTTTGTGTTGAAATTGCTCAATTTTTCGACATGTATCTTGAAAAATGTATCTCAAGATATGAGATAAAATCTTAGATAAATATAAAATTAATCTTCCTTTCTCGAAGATACCCACGACCAGATTTTCATTGGTTCCAATGACTCTGGCCAAATGTTCGAATAATGATTGCAATCTTCAAGAAATTTACGAATCAGCTCATTCACATACGTTTCATCGACAGTAACATCTTTGTCTCTGCATCCTTTTTTGTCAATCACCATTTCGTATGGTAGACTTAATTCGAGTGCTTCAAGCTCATTACGAAACGCAAACGATACAAATCGATCGCGTAGCCGATTTTCGACATTTGATTTTAACACTGTGCATTCCAAATGTAAAATGAATAAAAATAATAGAGTTTCTTTGTGTATGGCATAAACGAGTTCGTTTTTTAATCAATCTTGGACTTTAATTTAAATAGAAATTTCCTTTTTAATCAGCCCATCAAAAACGAGGACATTTTCGCCAAATTCGGCTGATTTCCAGTTTTTTACGAGGACAGAAAATCAGATTCAAAATCGAGGACTGTCCTCGTGAAACGAGGACATCTGTGCACCTTACAAATACATATATGTAGATATAAAGCATGAAAATAATAGGTGTAGTTTATTAGAATGCTAGATTATAACTGATTTGAGATACATATAATAGAACGTAGGCTACTTGATAATTTCATATAGGCTACTTGATTCTACACTCCGGCCTTTTTTCGAATAATTACTTTGTTATATCTCTCCGGCCTTAATCAAATCGTAACATTTTTCATATTCACGAATCATGTCTTTAAGAGACAAGTCACCGTTTACAATAATAATTTTAGCATCTTTTTCTTTCGATAAAAGCCAATCTTGATGGATTTGATGGATTTTTTGAAGATATTCAAGATTGATATCTTTCTCTTCTTCTCGTCCTCTTGATTGGATTCGTCGTAATAATTTTTCTGGTGTTGTCTTGATGTAAATTATTGCATTTGGTTTGATTTCAAAGTGTTGGATTGCGAAAGTTGACCATGCGTTTAAAATAGCTGCTGAACTGTTGTCGATGACACCAGTTTCGTTGAGTGCTTGTGTGAAGCATTTTTGACTGAAAATCGATCGTTCCATAATGCGGATTTGCTTGTTGTGAGGTTTTAAATATTCTTCAATTAATGTTAGAAGAACATGTGATTGGAATTTAAAAGCATGTTCTTTTGGTTCCTTGTACATCATTTGTAAAATATTGTGGCCGTTTACATTCTGCCATTTGTGAACTGGTTCCGGGACAGTCTCCAAAAAATTGAATTTTGAAAAATAGTCAATCAAGGTTGATTTTCCTGCTCCGATGTTGCCCTCTACAAAAATGTTGAAATTTTGTTTGTTTTGTAAAATATTCATTTTGGGCCATGGTCTCATGTTGTCAGCAGCTGTGTTTGTTTTATTTGGACCCTCGTGATGACCAAGTTTTTCTATTTCATAACGGTCGTTCTTTTTGATTTGTGTGACTTTGTAAGGTCCACAGTTTTTCGGTTTTAATTTTGCGCCTGTAGCAAACTGTGTTTTTCCTAAGGCAACTAGATCATCAACTTCATATTTCGGAGCCATTTTTCTTTTTGAATTGAATGTTCGTCGATTTTCGTCTTGAATTTTTATAATTTCTTGTTTTGCTTGAAGTCGCATCTCATCTCTTTCTTGGTTGAAATCATTTTGCATTTCTTCCTCAATGATCTTGCTGATTTCGCTGTCTTTTGTCTTCATTTTAACACCAAACATCAATTGAAATGGTGTTGTATTGATTGCCCTTTGATGTGTATTGTTCAGAAATTTTTGAACGTCTCGTACGTGCAGATACCATTTTTCTGGATTTTCGGCTGATAATTTTGCCAGCGATGAAATGATAATTCTATTGATTCTTTCGATTTGTCCGTTACCTCTAGGTATACCAGTTGTGCATAAAATCGATTCGATACCTTCATCTTTACAGTAGTCTTGGAATAAATTGGCTGTAAAAGCTGTGCCTCGGTCACTTATTATGCGGTTTGGATTTCCGAATACGTCTGATAAATCCTTGATTTTATCTAATGTTTCTGTTGCTGTTGTAGTTTTCACCGGAAAAAGCCAAACAAATTTAGTGAAAGAATCAATTACTGAAAAAATATGAGCATAGTTTTTATTCGTTGAAGGCATCGGTCCCAAATGGTCAACGTGGTAAGTATCGAGCGGCAATGGTTCCTTTGGAATCGGGTTCAATAAACTTTCCTTCTTTCCCTCTTTTTTGTTGCATAAAATACATTCAATACAATTGGCTACCACGGTGTCGATTTTTAAATTCAAATTGGGGATGAAAAAATCTTTGGAAATTAATGCCTCCAATTTTTTAGCTTTAAAATGGCCATCTTGATGAGCTTTTCGAATGATATTCAGTTGCATTTCTTCTGGAGCAACTATTTGATAATTAGAATTTGCGAATCGGCAAAGTAGTCCTTGATAAATGACGTAATCTTTGTATGGTTTTTCTTTGAGTATTTCTTTGATCGCCTTAATATGGTCATCTGCGTCTTGAGCCCGTCTTATCTGATGTGAAATGCTGGGTGTTTGTAAGAGATAAATTCTACTTAAGGCGTCGACATGCTGCATTTTAGTTCCAGATCGATGGATGACATCAAAATCAAATTCTTGAAGCATCATTAGCCATTTTGATACTTTACGAACATCTTTCTTTTCTTTAACGGTTTTTAATGCCTCACAGTCGGTTACGACGGTAAAGTGTTTATCGATCAGATAGTTTCTTAGCTTCCTAACTGCCAGATAAATAGCGTAGAGTTCGAGTTCATAAGCGAACCATTTTTCTTCTGCTTCTGTCGTCTTTTTGCTCAAAAAATATATTGGATGGAATTCGTTGTCATCTTTGTTTCTTTGCATCAAGATTGCGGCTGTAGCCCATTTTGATGCATCTGTATGGAGTTGAGTTTCGGCTGTTGGGTCATAAAGGTTCAATACCGGTCGTGATATTATTCGTGCTTTCAATTGTTCGAAAGCATATCTTTCTTCGTTGCCAAAACGAAATTTGTTTTTCTTCTTCTTCAGATCTGACAATGGTTTTTCGATGAATGCATAATTGTCAATAAATTTGCGGAAATAGTTTGAAAATCCCAAAAAGCGTTCGAGTTTTTTGATCGTCGTCGGTTCGGGATACTTGAGTACATCTTTTGTTTTTGCAATTGTTGGTCGGATCTGTTTATTTTCAATTTCACTTCCCAAATAAACAACGTTTCTTTTGAGAAAATCACATTTTTTCCATTTGATTTGTAAATTGTAGCTTGCTGCAAGTTCGAGTACCATTTTCAAATGTTTTAGAGCTTCTTCTTCGCTATTAGAAATGATTATAATGTCGTCCATATACGTCGTGACAAAGCCCGCTGCGATGAACTTCCGAAAAATAATATTGATGAAGCGACAAAAAATAGATGGGCTATTTGATAATCCGAAAGGAACTTTAGTAAATTCGTATTGTCCACTTGGAACGACGAATGCTGTATATTTTCTGCTTCTTTCATTTACTGGGACGTGAAAATATCCGTTCTTCAGATCTAATGTTGTAAAGACCGTACCTTTTTGGAGTTTGTCGAGCTGTTCTTCCAAGTTTGGAATTGGGAATCTATCTCGTATGATTCGTTTATTTAGTGGTCTATAATCGACGCACATTCTTTTCGTGTTGTCTTTCTTCGGAACTAAAACGATCTGAGCCGCAAAAGGTGAAAAGCTTTCCTGAATTACTCCGTCTTTTTTCCATTCGTTTACCATCTTTTCGGCTTCTTCGTATTCGGATGGGGATAAACGTTTTGGTTTTACCGTAATGGGTGTTTCGTCTGTTAAAATAATATTCATTTCAATGGGACACTTATTTTCCGCTATTGGATGGTAATTTTCGATCAAATTCTGGATTTCATGTTGAATTGATTTGTTTGTGATATGTGATAGATCAGGTTTATTCTGTTCTTCCATTGAAATGAAATTAATGTTTGCTAATGTTTTGATCGTAGTTTCCATGTCACTTTCTTCAAGTTGTGGTTTTTGAGTAGATTGGACATTTTTGTTCCATCTTTTCAGCGTGGTTTCTTCAGGTGTGATTTTTAACTCACATTCATTGATGATGTCTAGTCCAATGATCATTTCCACATCTAGGCTTTGTTTTGACATCGTGTAACAATTTACCCCAAATTCATCGTTTTCAATTTGAATTTTTCCAGGGAATTCCGCTTTCAAAGTTGATAATCCACCGACTCCTTTCACTTGTTCATTACATGTTTTGAAATCGGCTTGAATCTGCTTTTTTTCGACAACGTCTTCTCTAACTACGGTGTAATCGCTTTGAGTGTCAATGTGAGCCTCGATTTTCTTGTCATTCAATTTGACTTCTTTTATTGGTCGTCTTATACCCCTTAACATCGTGATTCGTCCTTTTGGAGAGGAGCAGGATGTGCTCTTGTGGCCAAATTGGTTGCATTTAAAGCATTTTGGACCTTTGTCCTTTGATGGGCATTCGTTTGAGAAGTGAGTGTTCACTTCTCCGCAATTGTAACATCTTTTTTCGTCTTTTTTAGTCGTCGTTTCGGCGTTTCTTTTTTTGAAATATTCTTCTTTCGTCTTTGGTTTGTTCGCAATCATTTGGTCGTAAGCCTGTAGTTTTTTCTTAAAATCACTCAAGTTTTCAGCTTCATACATGAACGCTTTTGATTCGGTGCTTCCAGGTAGCCCCTCAATTGTATACGTAATTATGGCGGTTTTGTCGATGTTAGAGTGACTAGCCAATGATAACATTTCGTATAGGTATTCGATGGAGCTTTCTTCTTTCTTCTTTCGTCGTTCTCTTAATCGTTGGTGAATAATGGCAGTATTTATCGGTTTTCCAAATTCTCGCGTCAAATCCGTTTTCAGTTCAGTCCAATTCTTAGCTTCACTTTCATGTTCGATAAACAACTTCGCTTCCTTTTCCATCAATCTTTTAGCGAAGATGTATTTTTCAATTTCGCTTAGATGAAAAAGTAGGCATTGCTCTTCAAAATGGATCAGCCAGGACGTAAAGTTTGAGAGCGAATTTCCACTGAATTTCTTGAATGTATGTTGGGCATCGTTGAAACGTATTGGGTTAGTATGTACTGCCTGTGCAACTCTTTGTAAATTTTCTGTCAACCTTTGTGTGTCAACTGGTGGAGAAGTCGATGTAGAAGGTGATTCTTCGTGACTCATTTTGAATTCGTCTTTTTCGTCTTTTATTATTTCGTTCGTCTTTTCCTTTTTTGTGTGTTCGTTTGTTCGTCTTTGGTTCTTTTTGGGTTTTTTAGTGTTGAGCCCCCATGTAGATATAAAGCATGAAAATAATAGGTGTAGTTTATTAGAATGCTAGATTATAACTGATTTGAGATACATATAATAGAACGTAGGCTACTTGATAATTTCATATAGGCTACTTGATTCTACATATATTTTAAAATCGAATAAACTCACTGAAAATGCTTTGTATTGTCCCACTCGAATTCCTCTTCGTTGTCCGGTGTTTCGTTCCATCGTCTTTTCATCGTACATCATATCCGAAACGGAATTAGAACGTTATCTCAAACATCCGATTACTTGTAATGTCGACGCAATATCCTGGTGGTGCGAAAACAGCAAAGAATATCCAAAATTATTCAGATTGTTCAAAGAATTGTCCTGTATACCAGCAACGAGTTCTAGCAGTGAAAGAGACTTTAGTCAAGCTGGTAACATCGTTACCGATAAAAGAAGCATGCTTCTTCCGGACAATGTAAATGACTTGATTATAGTATGAGACAGCTTTTTAATTGAATAATAACTATATATAGTATAAAAATTTTGTAAATAAAACACTTTCCAAATATTGGGATTTAATTTCAATCTCATCTCATGACGTTCAAAAATCGTGTTTGTCTTTCATTTATTTTGAAACATTCAAAGATTGAACATTGATCAATTCAAAAATAGAACAAATACGATATTTTTCAATTCGTTCCATACTTTCGTTATAACACACGGACAATAAATTATTTAATTGATATTTTGTTGAAATCATATTGAATTATAAACGTTTACGGTTACTTTCACTTGATTTTTTTACATTTTTAAAAACAATGGCAAACGGACGGACAAAAAATCTTGTTTGTCCGTCCGTTCATTTGTCCGCCTGTCCGAACTCAAAAATTTTGTCCGTCCGTCCTGACGCATTTGTCCGTCCGTCCGTCCCTCTTCTCAAGTCGGACAAATACAAAATGTCCGTCCGTCCTTCTTCTCAAGTCGGACAAATGCAAAATGTCCGTCCGTCCTTCTTCTCAAGTCGGACAAAATGAAAATTGTCCGTCCGTCCTTCTTCTCAAGTCGGACAAAATGAAAAATGTCCGTCCGTCCTTCTTCTCAAGTCGGACAAAATGAAAAATGTCCGTCCGTCCTATCTCACTAAACGGATGGACGGACACCACACGGACGGACAACACCTTGTCCGTTGTACACCTCTAATCGCAATTGTTCTCAGTTCCTGGGGTTGCAGATCCCAATTTAAACTTTTCTGGTGTGAATGGCTTTGCGTCGATGGAACAACGATTTAAAGTGCGGTCATTTTTATTGTTATCGAATTCACGTAAAATGTACAGTTTGTTTTCATATTCTTTGTATAAGTTTGTGAATATTTTGCAATCATCGAATGGCGCTTTTCGTGTGTACACCACTAAATCAACTAAATTCACTCTTATCAGTTCTTGTAAATCACGGTCAATGTTTAAAAACGGTTTCTTAACATCCAAATTTAATTCTGGAAGCGAGCCACTTTTCTGGTAAACAATTGCTATAGCATGTACATGAGAATCGTCTTTGTTTAAAAATGAAGAAATTGTTTTTGAATTTGCCGTATATTTATTGCGATAGCAGAAATTTTCACTATTTGGCTTGAGGTCAACATTTGCGACGCTTGCTGAACCAATAGTGAAAATAAATTGAATTACATTCGTAATCCCGACTTTTCCGCATTGATTTTTCTCTTGAACAATTTCATTCATCGACCAGTCAGGAGAGAAAGTATTGGTTCTGCCATGAAAATGGGCAAAATATTCAAAACACAAAACATTCTTTGACACAATAAAACAAATTGGCCATCTTCACTTTGCGATTTGAGACTCCTTTCTTGAGATATATTCATATCAAAC
>JACCIW010000016.1:0-20000 GCA_030463065.1 Aphidoletes aphidimyza
ATATTTAGTTGATGTAAATTATCATTGGAATTGTGCCGAAAGAGCATTTGCAAGAATGGTTACAATTCCATGACAATAGCCCACGAGAAAAAATTGTGATTTTTATTGGAATTTAAAATTTTTAAACTTGTGTAACTATTGTATTCGATTAAGCGGCGTAAAATTGTTTAATTCATGTATATTCTTACCTTTTTTTCAACTAAATTCACTTGTTTTATTCAAAAATAATTCGACGATTTTGATTTGCGTACTTTTTTTCACACACCAAATTAACTCACACAATTTTCAATGCAACACAATTTATGACATCCATTTTAATATAATGAATGTATGAAAAAAAAAATGATATTTTGGACTAATTTTCGGATCGTACGAGATAAAACGATATGATGATAATTTATCACACTCAATTGTTCAACAAATTTGATCCCCAAATTGTTTGGTACGCTTTAAATTTTCGTAATTTTCACAACAAAAATCACTTTTCTATGTGTTAATTCCTTTTTCGTTCTTATGTCAAAGTCGATTTTTTTTTCATCGCACGGAATCGAGCAACACATTGCTTCCTCTTCTTCTTACTCTTTTTATATATAGTTCACTTCTCTTTGCTTATTCGGATTTTTTTTTGTGTGTGCTATAATTTGCGTACTTTTTTTCACACACCAAATTAACTCACACAGTTTTCAATGCAACACAATTTATGACATCCATTTTAATATGATGAATGTATGAAAAAAAATATTTTGGACCAAACATGCTCTCCATGAAAAATAATGCCAACTGTGGCACAACAGCTAACGAAATGTCACTTTTCTGATGAGTGCGTTTAGTGATATTGTATGGAGACGCACACAGGCAAACGGACGCCGTACAATATAATGCATCCGCATCCGCATCCGCATTATATTGTACGGCGTCCGTTTGTCTGTGTGCGTCTCAGTGCTAATATATGCAATACCGTGCCGCACTGTAGACAAGATTGTCTACATTGTCCGCAAACCGGTTGAGTACCGGCTTTCCGAGACTTTCATAGTAAACTCCCATGTAGCGTATGGAAATCGGCTTGAAAACAAGAAAAAATATTTTTCGATTTTTTGTGTGCAAACTACCGGCTTTCCGAGACTTTCATAGTAAACTCCCATGTAGCGTATAGAAATCGGCTTGAAAACGTGAAAAAATATTTTTCGATTTTTTGTGTGCAAACTACCGGCTTTCCGAGACTTTCATAGTAAACTCCCATGTAGCGTATAGAAATCGGCTTGAAAACAAGAAAAAATATTTTTCGATTTTTTGTGTGCAAACTACCGGCTTTCCGAGACTTTCATAGTAAACTCCCATGTAGCGTATAGAAATCGGCTTGAAAACAAGAAAAAATATTTTTCGATTTTTTGTGTGCAAACTACCGGCTTTCCGAGACTTTCATAGTAAACTCCCATGTAGCGTATAGAAATCGGCTTGAAAACAAGAAAAAATATTTTTCGATTTTTTGTGTGCAAACTACCGGCTTTCCGAGACTTTCATAGTAAACTCCCATGTAGCGTATAGAAATCGGCTTGAAAACGTGAAAAAATATTTTTCGATTTTTTGTGTGCAAACTACCGGCTTTCCGAGACTTTCATAGTAAACTCCCATGTAGCGTATGGAAATCGGCTTGAAAACAAGAAAAAATATTTTTCGATTTTTTGTGTGCAAACTACCGGCTTTCCGAGACTTTCATAGTAAACTCCCATGTAGCGTATAGAAATCGGCTTGAAAACAAGAAAAAATATTTTTCGATTTTTTGTATGCAAACTACCGGCTTTCCGAGACTTTCATAGTAAACTCCCATGTAGCGTATGGAAATCGGCTTGAAAACAAGAAAAAATATTTTTCGATTTTTTGTGTGCAAACTACCGGCTTTCCGAGACTTTCATAGTAAACTCCCATGTAGCGTATAGAAATCGGCTTGAAAACGTGAAAAAATATTTTTCGATTTTTTGTGTGCAAACTACCGGCTTTCCGAGACTTTCATAGTAAACTCCCATGTAGCGTATAGAAATCGGCTTGAAAACAAGAAAAAATATTTTTCGATTTTTTGTGTGCAAACTACCGGCTTTCCGAGACTTTCATAGTAAACTCCCATGTAGCGTATAGAAATCGGCTTGAAAACAAGAAAAAATATTTTTCGATTTTTTGTGTGCAAACTACCGGCTTTCCGAGACTTTCATAGTAAACTCCCATGTAGCGTATAGAAATCGGCTTGAAAACGTGAAAAAATATTTTTCGATTTTTTGTGTGCAATC
Organism: Aphidoletes aphidimyza; assembly: GCA_030463065.1. Lineage (NCBI taxonomy): Eukaryota > Metazoa > Arthropoda > Insecta > Diptera > Cecidomyiidae > Aphidoletes > Aphidoletes aphidimyza. The sequence continues at coordinate 2,283 of JACCIW010000016.1, forward strand.
TACCGGCTTTCCGAGACTTTCATAGTAAACTCCCATGTAGCGTATAGAAATCGGCTTGAAAACGTGAAAAAATATTTTTCGATTTTTTGTATGCAAACTACCGGCTTTCCGAGACTTTCATAGTAAACTCCCATGTAGCGTATAGAAATCGGCTTGAAAACGTGAAAAAATATTTTTCGATTTTTTGTGTGCAAACTACCGGCTTTCCGAGACTTTCATAGTAAACTCCCATGTAGCGTATGGAAATCGGCTTGAAAACAAGAAAAAATATTTTTCGATTTTTTGTGTGCAAACTACCGGCTTTCCGAGACTTTCATAGTAAACTCCCATGTAGCGTATAGAAATCGGCTTGAAAACAAGAAAAAATATTTTTCGATTTTTTGTATGCAAACTACCGGCTTTCCGAGACTTTCATAGTAAACTCCCATGTAGCGTATAGAAATCGGGTTGAAAACGTGAAAAAATATTTTTCGATTTTTTGTGTGCAATCTACCGGCTTTCCGAGACTTTCATAGTAAACTCCCATGTAGCGTATAGAAATCGGCTTGAAAACGTGAAAAAATATTTTTCGATTTTTTGTGTGCAATCTACCGGCTTTCCGAGACTTTCATAGTAAACTCCCATGTAGCGTATAGAAATCGGCTTGAAAACGTGAAAAAATATTTTTCGATTTTTTGTATGCAAACTACCGGCTTTCCGAGACTTTCATAGTAAACTCCCATGTAGCGTATAGAAATCGGCTTGAAAACGTGAAAAAATATTTTTCGATTTTTTGTATGCAAACTACCGGCTTTCCGAGACTTTCATAGTAAACTCCCATGTAGCGTATAGAAATCGGCTTGAAAACAAGAAAAAATATTTTTCGATTTTTTGTGTGCAAACTACCGGCTTTCCGAGACTTTCATAGTAAACTCCCATGTAGCGTATAGAAATCGGCTTGAAAACGTGAAAAAATATTTTTCGATTTTTTGTGTGCAATCTACCGGCTTTCCGAGACTTTCATAGTAAACTCCCATGTAGCGTATAGAAATCGGCTTGAAAACGTGAAAAAATATTTTTCGATTTTTTGTATGCAAACTACCGGCTTTCCGAGACTTTCATAGTAAACTCCCATGTAGCGTATGGAAATCGGCTTGAAAACAAGAAAAAATATTTTTCGATTTTTTGTGTGCAAACTACCGGCTTTCCGAGACTTTCATAGTAAACTCCCATGTAGCGTATAGAAATCGGCTTGAAAACGTGAAAAAATATTTTTCGATTTTTTGTGTGCAATCTACCGGCTTTCCGAGACTTTCATAGTAAACTCCCATGTAGCGTATAGAAATCGGCTTGAAAACGTGAAAAAATATTTTTCGATTTTTTGTATGCAAACTACCGGCTTTCCGAGACTTTCATAGTAAACTCCCATGTAGCGTATAGAAATCGGCTTGAAAACGTGAAAAAATATTTTTCGATTTTTTGTGTGCAAACTACCGGCTTTCCGAGACTTTCATAGTAAACTCCCATGTAGCGTATGGAAATCGGCTTGAAAACAAGAAAAAATATTTTTCGATTTTTTGTGTGCAAACTACCGGCTTTCCGAGACTTTCATAGTAAACTCCCATGTAGCGTATAGAAATCGGCTTGAAAACAAGAAAAAATATTTTTCGATTTTTTGTATGCAAACTACCGGCTTCCGAGACTTTCATAGTAAACTCCCATGTAGCGTATAGAAATCGGGTTGAAAACGTGAAAAAATATTTTTCGATTTTTTGTGTGCAATCTACCGGCTTTCCGAGACTTTCATAGTAAACTCCCATGTAGCGTATAGAAATCGGCTTGAAAACAAGAAAAAATATTTTTCGATTTTTTGTGTGCAAACTACCGGCTTTCCGAGACTTTCATAGTAAACTCCCATGTAGCGTATAGAAATCGGCTTGAAAACGTGAAAAAATATTTTTCGATTTTTTGTGTGCAAACTACCGGCTTTCCGAGACTTTCATAGTAAACTCCCATGTAGCGTATAGAAATCGGCTTGAAAACGTGAAAAAATATTTTTCGATTTTTTGTGTGCAAACTACCGGCTTTCCGAGACTTTCATAGTAAACTCCCATGTAGCGTATAGAAATCGGCTTGAAAACGTGAAAAAATATTTTTCGATTTTTTGTGTGCAAACTACCGGCTTTCCGAGACTTTCATAGTAAACTCCCATGTAGCGTATAGAAATCGGCTTGAAAACGTGAAAAAATATTTTTCGATTTTTTGTGTGCAATCTACCGGGTTTCCGAGACTTTCGTAGTAAACTCCCATGTAGCGTATAGAAATCGGCTTGAAAACGTGAAAAAATATTTTTCGATTTTTTGTGTGCAAACTACCGGCTTTCCGAGACTTTCATAGTAAACTCCCATGTAGCGTATAGAAATCGGCTTGAAAACGTGAAAAAATATTTTTCGATTTTTTGTGTGCAAACTACCGGCTTTCCGAGACTTTCATAGTAAACTCCCATGTAGCGTATAGAAATCGGCTTGAAAACAAGAAAAAATATTTTTCGATTTTTTGTATGCAAACTACCGGCTTTCCGAGACTTTCATAGTAAACTCCCATGTAGCGTATAGAAATCGGCTTGAAAACAAGAAAAAATATTTTTCGATTTTTTGTGTGCAAACTACCGGCTTTCCGAGACTTTCATAGTAAACTCCCATGTAGCGTATAGAAATCGGCTTGAAAACGTGAAAAAATATTTTTCGATTTTTTGTGTGCAAACTACCGGCTTTCCGAGACTTTCATAGTAAACTCCCATGTAGCGTATAGAAATCGGCTTGAAAACAAGAAAAAATATTTTTCGATTTTTTGTATGCAAACTACCGGCTTTCCGAGACTTTCATAGTAAACTCCCATGTAGCGTATAGAAATCGGCTTGAAAACAAGAAAAAATATTTTTCGATTTTTTGTGTGCAAACTACCGGCTTTCCGAGACTTTCATAGTAAACTCCCATGTAGCGTATAGAAATCGGCTTGAAAACGTGAAAAAATATTTTTCGATTTTTTGTGTGCAAACTACCGGCTTTCCGAGACTTTCATAGTAAACTCCCATGTAGCGTATAGAAATCGGCTTGAAAACAAGAAAAAATATTTTTCGATTTTTTGTATGCAAACTACCGGCTTTCCGAGACTTTCATAGTAAACTCCCATGTAGCGTATAGAAATCGGCTTGAAAACAAGAAAAAATATTTTTCGATTTTTTGTGTGCAAACTACCGGCTTTCCGAGACTTTCATAGTAAACTCCCATGTAGCGTATAGAAATCGGCTTGAAAACGTGAAAAAATATTTTTCGATTTTTTGTATGCAAACTACCGGCTTTCCGAGACTTTCATAGTAAACTCCCATGTAGCGTATAGAAATCGGCTTGAAAACGTGAAAAAATATTTTTCGATTTTTTGTGTGCAAACTACCGGCTTTCCGAGACTTTCATAGTAAACTCCCATGTAGCGTATAGAAATCGGCTTGAAAACGTGAAAAAATATTTTTCGATTTTTTGTGTGCAAACTACCGGCTTTCCGAGACTTCCATAGTAAACTCCCATGTAGCGTATAGAAATCGGCTTGAAAACAAGAAAAAATATTTTTCGATTTTTTGTATGCAAACTACCGGCTTTCCGAGACTTTCATAGTAAACTCCCATGTAGCGTATAGAAATCGGCTTGAAAACGTGAAAAAATATTTTTCGATTTTTTGTGTGCAAACTACCGGCTTTCCGAGACTTTCATAGTAAACTCCCATGTAGCGTATAGAAATCGGCTTGAAAACGTGAAAAAATATTTTTCGATTTTTTGTGTGCAAACTACCGGCTTTCCGAGACTTTCATAGTAAACTCCCATGTAGCGTATGGAAATCGGCTTGAAAACAAGAAAAAATATTTTTCGATTTTTTGTGTGCAAACTACCGGCTTTCCGAGACTTTCATAGTAAACTCCCATGTAGCGTATAGAAATCGGCTTGAAAACAAGAAAAAATATTTTTCGATTTTTTGTATGCAAACTACCGGCTTTCCGAGACTTTCATAGTAAACTCCCATGTAGCGTATGGAAATCGGCTTGAAAACAAGAAAAAATATTTTTCGATTTTTTGTGTGCAAACTACCGGCTTTCCGAGACTTTCATAGTAAACTCCCATGTAGCGTATAGAAATCGGCTTGAAAACGTGAAAAAATATTTTTCGATTTTTTGTGTGCAAACTACCGGCTTTCCGAGACTTTCATAGTAAACTCCCATGTAGCGTATAGAAATCGGCTTGAAAACAAGAAAAAATATTTTTCGATTTTTTGTGTGCAAACTACCGGCTTTCCGAGACTTTCATAGTAAACTCCCATGTAGCGTATAGAAATCGGCTTGAAAACAAGAAAAAATATTTTTCGATTTTTTGTGTGCAAACTACCGGCTTTCCGAGACTTTCATAGTAAACTCCCATGTAGCGTATGGAAATCGGCTTGAAAACAAGAAAAAATATTTTTCGATTTTTTGTGTGCAAACTACCGGCTTTCCGAGACTTTCATAGTAAACTCCCATGTAGCGTATAGAAATCGGCTTGAAAACAAGAAAAAATATTTTTCGATTTTTTGTATGCAAACTACCGGCTTTCCGAGACTTTCATAGTAAACTCCCATGTAGCGTATAGAAATCGGCTTGAAATCGTGAAAAAATATTTTTCGATTTTTGTGTGCAAACTACCGGCTTTCCGAGACTTTCATAGTAAACTCCCATGTAGCGTATAGAAATCGGCTTGAAAACGTGAAAAAATATTTTTCGATTTTTTGTGTGCAAACTACCGGCTTTCCGAGACTTTCATAGTAAACTCCCATGTAGCGTATAGAAATCGGCTTGAAAACGTGAAAAAATATTTTTCGATTCTTTGTGTGCAAACTACCGGCTTTCCGAGACTTTCATAGTAAACTCCCATGTAGCGTATAGAAATCGGCTTGAAAACGTGAAAAAATATTTTTCGATTTTTTGTGTGCAAACTACCGGCTTTCCGAGACTTTCATAGTAAACTCCCATGTAGCGTATAGAAATCGGCTTGAAAACGTGAAAAAATATTTTTCGATTTTTTGTGTGCAAACTACCGGCTTTCCGAGACTTTCATAGTAAACTCCCATGTAGCGTATAGAAATCGGCTTGAAAACGTGAAAAAATATTTTTCGATTTTTTGTGTGCAAACTACCGGCTTTCCGAGACTTTCATAGTAAACTCCCATGTAGCGTATAGAAATCGGCTTGAAAACGTGAAAAAATATTTTTCGATTTTTTGTGTGCAAACTACCGGCTTTCCGAGACTTTCATAGTAAACTCCCATGTAGCGTATAGAAATCGGCTTGAAAACGAGAAAAAATATTTTTCGATTTTTTGTGTGCAAACTACCGGCTTTCCGAGACTTTCATAGTAAACTCCCATGTAGCGTATAGAAATCGGCTTGAAAACGTGAAAAATATTTTTCGATTTTTTGTGTGCAAACTACCGGCTTTCCGAGACTTTCATAGTAAACTCCCATGTAGCGTATAGAAATCGGCTTGAAAACGTGAAAAAATATTTTTCGATTTTTTGTGTGCAAACTACCGGCTTTCCGAGACTTTCATAGTAAACTCCCATGTAGCGTATAGAAATCGGCTTGAAAACGTGAAAAAATATTTTTCGATTTTTGTGTGCAAACTACCGGCTTTCCGAGACTTTCATAGTAAACTCCCATGTAGCGTATAGAAATCGGCTTGAAAACGTGAAAAAATATATTTCGATTTTTTGTGTGCAAACTACCGGCTTTCCGAGACTTTCATAGTAAACTCCCATGTAGCGTATAGAAATCGGCTTGAAAACAAGAAAAAATATTTTTCGATTTTTTGTGTGCAAACTACCGGCTTTCCGAGACTTTCATAGTAAACTCCCATGTAGCGTATAGAAATCGGCTTGAAAACGTGAAAAAATATTTTTCGATTTTTTGTGTGCAAACTACCGGCTTTCCGAGACTTTCATAGTAAACTCCCATGTAGCGTATAGAAATCGGCTTGAAAACGTGAAAAAATATTTTTCGATTTTTTGTGTGCAAACTACCGGCTTTCCGAGACTTTCATAGTAAACTCCCATGTAGCGTATAGAAATCGGCTTGAAAACAAGAAAAAATATTTTTCGATTTTTTGTGTGCAAACTACCGGCTTTCCGAGACTTTCATAGTAAACTCCCATGTAGCGTATAGAAATCGGCTTGAAAACAAGAAAAAATATTTTTCGATTTTTTGTGTGCAAACTACCGGCTTTCCGAGACTTTCATAGTAAACTCCCATGTAGCGTATAGAAATCGGCTTGAAAACGTGAAAAAATATTTTTCGATTTTTTGTGTGCAAACTACCGGCTTTCCGAGACTTTCATAGTAAACTCCCATGTAGCGTATAGAAATCGGCTTGAAAACGTGAAAAAATATTTTTCGATTTTTTGTGTGCAAACTACCGGCTTTCCGAGACTTTCATAGTAAACTCCCATGTAGCGTATAGAAATCGGCTTGAAAACGTGAAAAAATATTTTTCGATTTTTTGTGTGCAAACTACCGGCTTTCCGAGACTTTCATAGTAAACTCCCATGTAGCGTATAGAAATCGGCTTGAAAACGTGAAAAAATATTTTTCGATTTTTTGTGTGCAAACTACCGGCTTTCCGAGACTTTCATAGTAAACTCCCATGTAGCGTATAGAAATCGGCTTGAAAACAAGAAAAAATATTTTTCGATTTTTTGTGTGCAAACTACCGGCTTTTCGAGACTTTCATAGTAAACTCCCATGTAGCGTATAGAAATCGGCTTGAAAACGTGAAAAAATATTTTTCGATTTTTTGTGTGCAATCTACCGGCTTTCCGAGACTTTCATAGTAAACTCCCATGTAGCGTATAGAAATCGGCTTGAAAACGTGAAAAAATATTTTTCGATTTTTTGTGTGCAAACTACCGGCTTTCCGAGACTTTCATAGTAAACTCCCATGTAGCGTATAGAAATCGGCTTGAAAACAAGAAAAAATATTTTTCGATTTTTTGTGTGCAAACTACCGGCTTTCCGAGACTTTCATAGTAAACTCCCATGTAGCGTATAGAAATCGGCTTGAAAACAAGAAAAAATATTTTTCGATTTTTTGTGTGCAAACTACCGGCTTTCCGAGACTTTCATAGTAAACTCCCATGTAGCGTATAGAAATCGGCTTGAAAACGTGAAAAAATATTTTTCGATTTTTGTGTGCAAACTACCGGCTTTCCGAGACTTTCATAGTAAACTCCCATGTAGCGTATAGAAATCGGCTTGAAAACGTGAAAAAATATTTTTCGATTTTTTGTGTGCAAACTACCGGCTTTCCGAGACTTTCATAGTAAACTCCCATGTAGCGTATAGAAATCGGCTTGAAAACGTGAAAAAATATTTTTCGATTTTTTGTGTGCAAACTACCGGCTTTCCGAGACTTTCATAGTAAACTCCCATGTAGCGTATAGAAATCGGCTTGAAAACGTGAAAAAATATTTTTCGATTTTTTGTGTGCAAACTACCGGCTTTCCGAGACTTTCATAGTAAACTCCCATGTAGCGTATAGAAATCGGCTTGAAAACGTGAAAAAATATTTTTCGATTTTTTGTGTGCAAACTACCGGCTTTCCGAGACTTTCATAGTAAACTCCCATGTAGCGTATAGAAATCGGCTTGAAAACGTGAAAAAATATTTTTCGATTTTTTGTGTGCAAACTACCGGCTTTCCGAGACTTTCATAGTAAACTCCCATGTAGCGTATAGAAATCGGCTTGAAAACAAGAAAAAATATTTTTCGATTTTTTGTGTGCAAACTACCGGCTTTCCGAGACTTTCATAGTAAACTCCCATGTAGCGTATAGAAATCGGCTTGAAAACGTGAAAAAATATTTTTCGATTTTTTGTGTGCAAACTACCGGCTTTCCGAGACTTTCATAGTAAACTCCCATGTAGCGTATAGAAATCGGCTTGAAAACGTGAAAAATATTTTTCGATTTTTTGTGTGCAAACTACCGGCTTTCCGAGACTTTCATAGTAAACTCCCATGTAGCGTATAGAAATCGGCTTGAAAACGTGAAAAAATATTTTTCGATTTTTTGTGTGCAAACTACCGGCTTTCCGAGACTTTCATAGTAAACTCCCATGTAGCGTATAGAAATCGGCTTGAAAACAAGAAAAAATATTTTTCGATTTTTTGTGTGCAAACTACCGGCTTTCCGAGACTTTCATAGTAAACTCCCATGTAGCGTATAGAAATCGGCTTGAAAACGTGAAAAAATATTTTTCGATTTTTTGTGTGCAAACTACCGGCTTTCCGAGACTTTCATAGTAAACTCCCATGTAGCGTATAGAAATCGGCTTGAAAACGAGAAAAAATATTTTTCGATTTTTTGTGTGCAAACTACCGGCTTTCCGAGACTTTCATAGTAAACTCCCATGTAGCGTATAGAAATCGGCTTGAAAACGTAAAAAAATATTTTTCGATTTTTTGTGTGCAAACTACCGGCTTTCCGAGACTTTCATAGTAAACTCCCATGTAGCGTATAGAAATCGGCTTGAAAACGTGAAAAAATATTTTTCGATTTTTTGTGTGCAAACTACCGGCTTTCCGAGACTTTCATAGTAAACTCCCATGTAGCGTATAGAAATCGGCTTGAAAACAAGAAAAAATATTTTTCGATTTTTTGTGTGCAAACTACCGGCTTTCCGAGACTTTCATAGTAAACTCCCATGTAGCGTATAGAAATCGGCTTGAAAACAAGAAAAAATATTTTTCGATTTTTTGTGTGCAAACTACCGGCTTTCCGAGACTTTCATAGTAAACTCCCATGTAGCGTATAGAAATCGGCTTGAAAACGTGAAAAAATATTTTTCGATTTTTTGTGTGCAAACTACCGGCTTTCCGAGACTTTCATAGTAAACTCCCATGTAGCGTATAGAAATCGGCTTGAAAACGTGAAAAAATATTTTTCGATTTTTTGTGTGCAAACTACCGGCTTTCCGAGACTTTCATAGTAAACTCCCATGTAGCGTATAGAAATCGGCTTGAAAACGTGAAAAAATATTTTTCGATTTTTTGTGTGCAAACTACCGGCTTTCCGAGACTTTCATAGTAAACTCCCATGTAGCGTATAGAAATCGGCTTGAAAACGTGAAAAAATATTTTTCGATTTTTTGTGTGCAAACTACCGGCTTTCCGAGACTTTCATAGTAAACTCCCATGTAGCGTATAGAAATCGGCTTGAAAACGTGAAAAAATATTTTTCGATTTTTTGTGTGCAAACTACCGGCTTTCCGAGACTTTCATAGTAAACTCCCATGTAGCGTATAGAAATCGGCTTGAAAACGTGAAAAAATATTTTTCGATTTTTTGTGTGCAAACTACCGGCTTTCCGAGACTTTCATAGTAAACTCCCATGTAGCGTATAGAAATCGGCTTGAAAACGTGAAAAAATATTTTTCGATTTTTTGTGTGCAAACTACCGGCTTTCCGAGACTTTCATAGTAAACTCCCATGTAGCGTATAGAAATCGGCTTGAAAACGTGAAAAAATATTTTTCGATTTTTTGTGTGCAAACTACCGGCTTTCCGAGACTTTCATAGTAAACTCCCATGTAGCGTATAGAAATCGGCTTGAAAACGTGAAAAAATATTTTTCGATTTTTTGTGTGCAAACTACCGGCTTTCCGAGACTTTCATAGTAAACTCCCATGTAGCGTATAGAAATCGGCTTGAAAACGTGAAAAAATATTTTTCGATTTTTTGTGTGCAAACTACCGGCTTTCCGAGACTTTCATAGTAAACTCCCATGTAGCGTATAGAAATCGGCTTGAAAACAAGAAAAAATATTTTTCGATTTTTTGTATGCAAACTACCGGCTTTCCGAGACTTTCATAGTAAACTCCCATGTAGCGTATAGAAATCGGCTTGAAAACGTGAAAAAATATTTTTCGATTTTTTGTGTGCAAACTACCGGCTTTCCGAGACTTTCATAGTAAACTCCCATGTAGCGTATAGAAATCGGCTTGAAAACGTGAAAAAATATTTTTCGATTTTTTGTGTGCAAACTACCGGCTTTCCGAGACTTTCATAGTAAACTCCCATGTAGCGTATAGAAATCGGCTTGAAAACGTGAAAAAATATTTTTCGATTTTTTGTGTGCAAACTACCGGCTTTCCGAGACTTTCATAGTAAACTCCCATGTAGCGTATAGAAATCGGCTTGAAAACGTGAAAAAATATTTTTCGATTTTTTGTGTGCAAACTACCGGCTTTCCGAGACTTTCATAGTAAACTCCCATGTAGCGTATAGAAATCGGCTTGAAAACAGGAAAAAATATTTTTCGATTTTTTGTGTGCAAACTACCGGCTTTCCGAGACTTTCATAGTAAACTCCCATGTAGCGTATAGAAATCGGCTTGAAAACGTGAAAAAATATTTTTCGATTTTTTGTGTGCAAACTACCGGCTTTCCGAGACTTTCATAGTAAACTCCCATGTAGCGTATAGAAATCGGCTTGAAAACGTGAAAAAATATTTTTCGATTTTTTGTGTGCAAACTACCGGCTTTCCGAGACTTTCATAGTAAACTCCCATGTAGCGTATAGAAATCGGCTTGAAAACAAGAAAAAATATTTTTCGATTTTTTGTGTGCAAACTACCGGCTTTCCGAGACTTTCATAGTAAACTCCCATGTAGCGTATAGAAATCGGCTTGAAAACGTGAAAAAATATTTTTCGATTTTTTGTGTGCAAACTACCGGCTTTCCGAGACTTTCATAGTAAACTCCCATGTAGCGTATAGAAATCGGCTTGAAAACGTGAAAAAATATTTTTCGATTTTTTGTGTGCAAACTACCGGCTTTCCGAGACTTTCATAGTAAACTCCCATGTAGCGTATAGAAATCGGCTTGAAAACGTGAAAAAATATTTTTCGATTTTTTGTGTGCAAACTACCGGCTTTCCGAGACTTTCATAGTAAACTCCCATGTAGCGTATAGAAATCGGCTTGAAAACGTGAAAAAATATTTTTCGATTTTTTGTGTGCAAACTACCGGCTTTCCGAGACTTTCATAGTAAACTCCCATGTAGCGTATAGAAATCGGCTTGAAAACGTGAAAAAATATTTTTCGATTTTTTGTGTGCAAACTACCGGCTTTCCGAGACTTTCATAGTAAACTCCCATGTAGCGTATAGAAATCGGCTTGAAAACGTGAAAAAATATTTTTCGATTTTTTGTGTGCAAACTACCGGCTTTCCGAGACTTTCATAGTAAACTCCCATGTAGCGTATAGAAATCGGCTTGAAAACGTGAAAAAATATTTTTCGATTTTTTGTGTGCAAACTACCGGCTTTCCGAGACTTTCATAGTAAACTCCCATGTAGCGTATAGAAATCGGCTTGAAAACAAGAAAAAATATTTTTCGATTTTTTGTGTGCAAACTACCGGCTTTCCGAGACTTTCATAGTAAACTCCCATGTAGCGTATAGAAATCGGCTTGAAAACGTGAAAAAATATTTTTCGATTTTTTGTGTGCAAACTACCGGCTTTCCGAGACTTTCATAGTAAACTCCCATGTAGCGTATAGAAATCGGCTTGAAAACATGAAAAAATATTTTTCGATTTTTTGTGTGCAAACTACCGGCTTTCCGAGACTTTCATAGTAAACTCCCATGTAGCGTATAGAAATCGGCTTGAAAACGTGAAAAAATATTTTTCGATTTTTTGTGTGCAAACTACCGGCTTTCCGAGACTTTCATAGTAAACTCCCATGTAGCGTATAGAAATCGGCTTGAAAACGTGAAAAAATATTTTTCGATTTTTTGTGTGCAAACTACCGGCTTTCCGAGACTTTCATAGTAAACTCCCATGTAGCGTATAGAAATCGGCTTGAAAACGTGAAAAAATATTTTTCGATTTTTTGTGTGCAAACTACCGGCTTTCCGAGACTTTCATAGTAAACTCCCATGTAGCGTATAGAAATCGGCTTGAAAACGTGAAAAAATATTTTTCGATTTTTTGTGTGCAAACTACCGGCTTTCCGAGACTTTCATAGTAAACTCCCATGTAGCGTATAGAAATCGGCTTGAAAACGTGAAAAAATATTTTTCGATTTTTTGTGTGCAAACTACCGGCTTTCCGAGACTTTCATAGTAAACTCCCATGTAGCGTATAGAAATCGGCTTGAAAACAAGAAAAAATATTTTTCGATTTTTTGTGTGCAAACTACCGGCTTTCCGAGACTTTCATAGTAAACTCCCATGTAGCGTATAGAAATCGGCTTGAAAACGTGAAAAAATATTTTTCGATTTTTTGTGTGCAAACTACCGGCTTTCCGAGACTTTCATAGTAAACTCCCATGTAGCGTATAGAAATCGGCTTGAAAACGTGAAAAAATATTTTTCGATTTTTTGTGTGCAAACTACCGGCTTTCCGAGACTTTCATAGTAAACTCCCATGTAGCGTATAGAAATCGGCTTGAAAACGTGAAAAAATATTTTTCGATTTTTTGTGTGCAAACTACCGGCTTTCCGAGACTTTCATAGTAAACTCCCATGTAGCGTATAGAAATCGGCTTGAAAACGTGAAAAAATATTTTTCGATTTTTTGTGTGCAAACTACCGGCTTTCCGAGACTTTCATAGTAAACTCCCATGTAGCGTATAGAAATCGGCTTGAAAACGTGAAAAAATATTTTTCGATTTTTTGTGTGCAAACTACCGGCTTTCCGAGACTTTCATAGTAAACTCCCATGTAGCGTATAGAAATCGGCTTGAAAACGTGAAAAAATATTTTTCGATTTTTTGTGTGCAAACTACCGGCTTTCCGAGACTTTCATAGTAAACTCCCATGTAGCGTATAGAAATCGGCTTGAAAACGTGAAAAAATATTTTTCGATTTTTTGTGTGCAAACTACCGGCTTTCCGAGACTTTCATAGTAAACTCCCATGTAGCGTATAGAAATCGGCTTGAAAACGTGAAAAAATATTTTTCGATTTTTTGTGTGCAAACTACCGGCTTTCCGAGACTTTCATAGTAAACTCCCATGTAGCGTATAGAAATCGGCTTGAAAACGTGAAAAAATATTTTTCGATTTTTTGTGTGCAAACTACCGGCTTTCCGAGACTTTCATAGTAAACTCCCATGTAGCGTATAGAAATCGGCTTGAAAACGTGAAAAAATATTTTTCGATTTTTTGTGTGCAAACTACCGGCTTTCCGAGACTTTCATAGTAAACTCCCATGTAGCGTATAGAAATCGGCTTGAAAACGTGAAAAAATATTTTTCGATTTTTTGTGTGCAAACTACCGGCTTTCCGAGACTTTCATAGTAAACTCCCATGTAGCGTATAGAAATCGGCTTGAAAACGTGAAAAAATATTTTTCGATTTTTTGTGTGCAAACTACCGGCTTTCCGAGACTTTCATAGTAAACTCCCATGTAGCGTATAGAAATCGGCTTGAAAACGTGAAAAAATATTTTTCGATTTTTTGTGTGCAAACTACCGGCTTTCCGAGACTTTCATAGTAAACTCCCATGTAGCGTATAGAAATCGGCTTGAAAACGTGAAAAAATATTTTTCGATTTTTTGTGTGCAAACTACCGGCTTTCCGAGACTTTCATAGTAAACTCCCATGTAGCGTATAGAAATCGGCTTGAAAACAAGAAAAAATATTTTTCGATTTTTTGTATGCAAACTACCGGCTTTCCGAGACTTTCATAGTAAACTCCCATGTAGCGTATAGAAATCGGCTTGAAAACGTGAAAAAATATTTTTCGATTTTTTGTGTGCAAACTACCGGCTTTCCGAGACTTTCATAGTAAACTCCCATGTAGCGTATAGAAATCGGCTTGAAAACGTGAAAAAATATTTTTCGATTTTTTGTGTGCAAACTACCGGCTTTCCGAGACTTTCATAGTAAACTCCCATGTAGCGTATAGAAATCGGCTTGAAAACGTGAAAAAATATTTTTCGATTTTTTGTATGCAAACTACCGGCTTTCCGAGACTTTCATAGTAAACTCCCATGTAGCGTATAGAAATCGGCTTGAAAACGTGAAAAAATATTTTTCGATTTTTTGTGTGCAAACTACCGGCTTTCCGAGACTTTCATAGTAAACTCCCATGTAGCGTATAGAAATCGGCTTGAAAACGTGAAAAAATATTTTTCGATTTTTTGTGTGCAAACTACCGGCTTTCCGAGACTTTCATAGTAAACTCCCATGTAGCGTATAGAAATCGGCTTGAAAACGTGAAAAAATATTTTTCGATTTTTTGTGTGCAAACTACCGGCTTTCCGAGACTTTCATAGTAAACTCCCATGTAGCGTATAGAAATCGGCTTGAAAACGTGAAAAAATATTTTTCGATTTTTTGTGTGCAAACTACCGGCTTTCCGAGACTTTCATAGTAAACTCCCATGTAGCGTATAGAAATCGGCTTGAAAACGTGAAAAAATATTTTTCGATTTTTTGTGTGCAAACTACCGGCTTTCCGAGACTTTCATAGTAAACTCCCATGTAGCGTATAGAAATCGGCTTGAAAACGTGAAAAAATATTTTTCGATTTTTTGTGTGCAAACTACCGGCTTTCCGAGACTTTCATAGTAAACTCCCATGTAGCGTATAGAAATCGGCTTGAAAACGTGAAAAAATATTTTTCGATTTTTTGTGTGCAAACTACCGGCTTTCCGAGACTTTCATAGTAAACTCCCATGTAGCGTATAGAAATCGGCTTGAAAACGTGAAAAAATATTTTTCGATTTTTTGTGTGCAAACTACCGGCTTTCCGAGACTTTCATAGTAAACTCCCATGTAGCGTATAGAAATCGGCTTGAAAACGTGAAAAAATATTTTTCGATTTTTTGTGTGCAAACTACCGGCTTTCCGAGACTTTCATAGTAAACTCCCATGTAGCGTATAGAAATCGGCTTGAAAACGTGAAAAAATATTTTTCGATTTTTTGTGTGCAAACTACCGGCTTTCCGAGACTTTCATAGTAAACTCCCATGTAGCGTATAGAAATCGGCTTGAAAACGTGAAAAAATATTTTTCGATTTTTTGTGTGCAAACTACCGGCTTTCCGAGACTTTCATAGTAAACTCCCATGTAGCGTATAGAAATCGGCTTGAAAACGTGAAAAAATATTTTTCGATTTTTTGTGTGCAAACTACCGGCTTTCCGAGACTTTCATAGTAAACTCCCATGTAGCGTATAGAAATCGGCTTGAAAACGTGAAAAAATATTTTTCGATTTTTTGTGTGCAAACTACCGGCTTTCCGAGACTTTCATAGTAAACTCCCATGTAGCGTATAGAAATCGGCTTGAAAACGTGAAAAAATATTTTTCGATTTTTTGTGTGCAAACTACCGGCTTTCCGAGACTTTCATAGTAAACTCCCATGTAGCGTATAGAAATCGGCTTGAAAACGTGAAAAAATATTTTTCGATTTTTTGTGTGCAAACTACCGGCTTTCCGAGACTTTCATAGTAAACTCCCATGTAGCGTATAGAAATCGGCTTGAAAACGTGAAAAAATATTTTTCGATTTTTTGTGTGCAAACTACCGGCTTTCCGAGACTTTCATAGTAAACTCCCATGTAGCGTATAGAAATCGGCTTGAAAACGTGAAAAAATATTTTTCGATTTTTTGTGTGCAAACTACCGGCTTTCCGAGACTTTCATAGTAAACTCCCATGTAGCGTATAGAAATCGGCTTGAAAACGTGAAAAAATATTTTTCGATTTTTTGTGTGCAAACTACCGGCTTTCCGAGACTTTCATAGTAAACTCCCATGTAGCGTATAGAAATCGGCTTGAAAACGTGAAAAAATATTTTTCGATTTTTTGTGTGCAAACTACCGGCTTTCCGAGACTTTCATAGTAAACTCCCATGTAGCGTATAGAAATCGGCTTGAAAACGTGAAAAAATATTTTTCGATTTTTTGTGTGCAAACTACCGGCTTTCCGAGACTTTCATAGTAAACTCCCATGTAGCGTATAGAAATCGGCTTGAAAACGTGAAAAAATATTTTTCGATTTTTTGTGTGCAAACTACCGGCTTTCCGAGACTTTCATAGTAAACTCCCATGTAGCGTATAGAAATCGGCTTGAAAACGTGAAAAAATATTTTTCGATTTTTTGTGTGCAAACTACCGGCTTTCCGAGACTTTCATAGTAAACTCCCATGTAGCGTATAGAAATCGGCTTGAAAACGTGAAAAAATATTTTTCGATTTTTTGTGTGCAAACTACCGGCTTTCCGAGACTTTCATAGTAAACTCCCATGTAGCGTATAGAAATCGGCTTGAAAACGTGAAAAAATATTTTTCGATTTTTTGTGTGCAAACTACCGGCTTTCCGAGACTTTCATAGTAAACTCCCATGTAGCGTATAGAAATCGGCTTGAAAACGTGAAAAAATATTTTTCGATTTTTTGTGTGCAAACTACCGGCTTTCCGAGACTTTCATAGTAAACTCCCATGTAGCGTATAGAAATCGGCTTGAAAACGTGAAAAAATATTTTTCGATTTTTTGTGTGCAAACTACCGGCTTTCCGAGACTTTCATAGTAAACTCCCATGTAGCGTATAGAAATCGGCTTGAAAACGTGAAAAAATATTTTTCGATTTTTTGTGTGCAAACTACCGGCTTTCCGAGACTTTCATAGTAAACTCCCATGTAGCGTATAGAAATCGGCTTGAAAACGTGAAAAAATATTTTTCGATTTTTTGTGTGCAAACTACCGGCTTTCCGAGACTTTCATAGTAAACTCCCATGTAGCGTATAGAAATCGGCTTGAAAACGTGAAAAAATATTTTTCGATTTTTTGTGTGCAAACTACCGGCTTTCCGAGACTTTCATAGTAAACTCCCATGTAGCGTATAGAAATCGGCTTGAAAACGTGAAAAAATATTTTTCGATTTTTTGTGTGCAAACTACCGGCTTTCCGAGACTTTCATAGTAAACTCCCATGTAGCGTATAGAAATCGGCTTGAAAACGTGAAAAAATATTTTTCGATTTTTTGTGTGCAAACTACCGGCTTTCCGAGACTTTCATAGTAAACTCCCATGTAGCGTATAGAAATCGGCTTGAAAACGTGAAAAAATATTTTTCGATTTTTTGTGTGCAAACTACCGGCTTTCCGAGACTTTCATAGTAAACTCCCATGTAGCGTATAGAAATCGGCTTGAAAACGTGAAAAAATATTTTTCGATTTTTTGTGTGCAAACTACCGGCTTTCCGAGACTTTCATACTAGACTCCCATGTATGGTATAGAAAGCCGCTGAAAAATCAGAAAAAAAAATATTTTTTTCGATTCGATGAAGAAAAAAGTGCGTTTTCAGCCAGGCCCGGTAGTTGTTTCCGAGACTTTCATATAAAGTTGCCATGTAATGTGCTATACGGACCCGAAACATGTCAAAGATTGGTATTATGTAGAATGGTGTTGTGAGCTAAATACTCTAGTATTGAAGCATTTATAAAGCAGTTTGGGCTGCTTTGTACGGTTGCGATGCATGTGATCGATTATTTTCAATGGTTTATACCTAGTGATGCTACGAGGAATGTGAATTTAAGGGGCAAGAGAAATTCCAAAACCTCATATGTAGCAAAATCGACTATGCTTTATGCCGTACCTCTGATGTGTTGGAATGGAAGAATGTAACGCTTTTACAAAGCCAAATTGTGGGTATATGTGTGATTTGT
>JACCIW010000017.1:0-15000 GCA_030463065.1 Aphidoletes aphidimyza
GTTGTGTCGAGAACGTGGTGATGTTTTAATATACGAAAATGTACACAATTTGAAAACACGTGCGAACGACATGCCTCTGGCGGCCAATTTGACATCTTGAACGTCTCCTTTTTTATCTCTAAGTATGGATCGGTTTGGATGCGAAAATATTGTTTTTATTTATTACATTACAATTATTACATTATTTTTTTACATACTTTTTTTAATTATTTAATAGAGAAAAAAACATTAAATGTTTATTCAATTTGGTGAAATGGTTTCAAATGCTGCACTCCATTTTAAAACATTGCAGCACCTGGCAACACCGAAAAAAAAACAAAGAAAAATGTCACCCAATGGCACTACTACGCACTACTACCGACTACTACTGTCAGCGCCTCAGTGACTAATACAAACGCGTACATACCGGTACATACCGGTACATAAACACACACCAGCTGTTCAATACATATGAATAATAAAATCGAATAGAACTCTATCGAATTAGATCGAATTCAATAGTGTTCAAAACGTCGAATATATCGGAATATATGGCCGAATCGGGCCGAATCGAGCCGAACGGGGCTAAATAATGAGTTGCTCTTGGCGACCGTTGACGATGGTTTGTCTCGATTTGATTTAGGCTGATTCAGATCATTTTAGACAAGCAAACGACACAGATCGCCGCGCGCACAAGTGATGTAAAAATATTTCATTTTCTTTTTCAATATTTTAAAGTGCTTAAGCAATTTCAAAGATTCTCTGATTTTATTTCACACCGGTCGACACTGGTTCACACGAGTTAACATATTGGAAACGATTGAAAATCGTTGAAAATGGCAAAAAAAAATTCGTTGTCTACCAAAACAAAGATCAAAAAACGAAATTCAAAGAAAAAAAAGGAAAAAGATCCGAAATGGACACTTCCATTGGTGAAAAAATGGCCGACACGCAAAATGGGTGAGTTTTCTCGGTTTTTCATATTTTTGAGTAATACAAGGTAATACACGGTAATTGTTATGACTATTATTATTGGTTTCTTCCGCAAAAAAATTGGTTATTCTTATTTTAACAAATAAATGGTTTCATATTATTTTATCCATTGATTTAACTGAAATTCTTTGAAATTAATCAATCATTGTTAATTCCCAGCGCGCCAAGTAATTGAATTGATTGCAATTGATCGCGATTGATTAATTATCACGACTAATCGTTAACTAATTATTTGATTTTTGTGGATATTTTACAATTTGTGATATCAAAAAATCATAAACGACAATTTGTTTGCTTATTTTTCGCTATTTTTCATAACTAACGACTTAACATAACTGCATCGCTCTCGGTCGAATCATGCATAACTCTGATTTTGCTTCGTTTCGCATAAATATCGATAAATACAGAACTGTACAGAACAAAACGGATTAAAATATAACCTTAAAATTTAAATTTAACATGTAAAACTGTTTAAAACCGTGTAAAACATATGCGTTTCCAATTGGTAAATGATAATATTGTATGATGTCGTCGGATGTCGTATGATGTCTTAGACTTTGGAGAAAATTCTTTCAATTTTCTCGAATTTGGTAGTGGTTTTTGGTCTTGAAAACAAAATTAACATTAGATAGAATTGATTTTTGAGCTAAAGACGGCTGAAGACCTTAAAAAAGTCATAAATTCTCAAATAAAAGGAAATTTTTACGTTTCGTACTATTTTTGTTTCATATTTTTCGTTCTTCTGCGTTCTTTTGTTAGTTTCTCGCTCACAGATAAAATTGTGTATCGAAAGTAAAATCGATCCTGCGTTATATGATCGCGCAGTCAATGTTACGGTGAAGCTTCCGTTCTGTTTGGAGGCAGACAGATTGGCCTTTCTCGAAAAAATGCAACGGCCAGGCCGTTTAGTTGATCGACGCGCATCGGCTAGAAATTGCCAACGGTCACGACGTCAGCCACCGCCTAGACGGATGAGTGTGCCATATAGAAGCACACATTTGGCACAATTTATCGATTCTGCGGCGAACACAAATCAACTAGGTAAGTATATACATATATTGTCCGATATTTACTCTAAAATAGCTCCCGCCGAATTTACCGCTGAAAACCAAACGCATTTGCGGATTCTATTATTGCAAGCCAATTTGTATGGTAAAATGTTGCATTCGTAGTTCTCAGATTTTTTTGTTGGCATTTTGGTATTGTTTCATGCATTGTGTTCGGCTTTTGTTTGGAATTCGTTTACGTCTTTTGATATTTTTTTCCCACTTCTCCTTTTTTTCGATTCAAAAAACTAATTTTCACGATTTTTTCGCTATCGAGAAAATGTAAGTAAGAATTGTTTCGACGCATAACACACCCATAACCAGACAATAAATATTCACGAGATGATATTGAAAAAAGAAAACATATGAAGCGAACGACGATTGATATCTGCCATTTTCGTATATTTTCAGCCTAGTTTAACCTTTCTTTTTATGTAAATTGAAACTACCAGTTGAAAAAAGCATGTAATGTTAATATATTTATTCCGAAAGATTATCTTTCGCTTCCGTTTGCTTCAAAAACGTTCAGAAAGAAATACCATTACGCATTGATGCCGTTGATTTACTATTCACCTTATAAGATTTTTTTATTATTTTCCTAGTTTGCCCGAGTGAAATGAACGTCGCTGACTTCTCCTGACTCATTTCCAATGAGAACACATAAATCCTTTAATATCAACTTTTTCAAGTTTATGTAATTCATTTAGGGGACAATTTTGAATACGATTGAATATATCTGATGCATGCCAATCGATGCCGATATTCAGTAAAGTGTATTGTTTTTTCGTTCACGTGATAAACAATAATGGCACAGAGTATGAATTGCAAGTGAATTGTTTGGCCAATTCAAAATTACTCAACGGACTGTTAATTTCTTGAATATGAAGAAAACACATTCAAACAATTTCAAAATCAATAAATTATTTTTTAATGAAGCTAAAACCATTCAAATATCTGCCATTCAATTCAATGTTTTCCGTTCAGTTTATGCTCAGGTAGACAACATTATAAAGCCATTCAAACTCGAACTATGACATTTTATTTGTGTGTATATGATCTTTGTTGTTAAAATCAAAATCGATACATTTGATGCGATTCTTAAACCGATTTATTTGATATCAATTCAATGGAAAAAGTTATTTTTGAAGAGCATGAGAAAATTAAGGTGCTACAATTTATAATTAACAAATGTTAAAATTAACTAATCAGTTAGATGTTAATCATTTGCAGATTCTACATGTACTCTAAAATAACTCCCGCAGAATTTACCGCTGAAAACCAAACTCATTTGCGCATTCTTCGGCACAGTTGTTCACTGATATTTTTTCTAAAATAACTCCCGCAGAATTTACCGCCGAAAACCAAATATTGATATATTTCAACGGACTTCAACTTGTTTTTTTCACGAAATATAATTTTATAAACAGAATTGTTGATTGATTTTTTCCAGGTACGAGTTCTGGATCTGTCTCTGGTCAAGTTGTTCCACAACCTCTCAGTTTGCCTAGTCCAATAGTAATGTCAACTGGCAATAATTTGACAGGCAGAACAATTCCACCCAAGCTTGGATTAAAAGTGGTTGACCCACGATTGGTTCCATCCGCAATACGCCACAAGCATGAGCCAAAACAAACACCGCGTACAAACTCAAACATAAAAGTGGTTAAAGTTGTGTCACACGTTGCTCCTTCAATAGAAGACATCGAGATCAAACGAGAGCCAGAACAAGTCGTACGTAAGTACAATAGAAATGGAATATTTTCGCTGATTTTCTCATATGATGCTATTGATTTCATTTTAGAAGAATTTGACAAAAGGGCTCACCAAAAATGTGATTCGATTGGCCGTGTTGTGTTCACAACAAATTCGTCCAACTTAAAACCCCTCCGACGTCCATTTTATCGAACTGGCCGCAGACCATCACTACCTCTTAATGAACAATTTAAAGAAAACTGACTGAAATGGCCCAGGTCAGAACAAACAAATTCCATTTTTCATCGTACATCTTGAATATGAACAAGTCATTTTGCCCGTATTATTATATAATTATTCGATTATAATCTGAAGCCAGAAAATGCAAACCGCTGAGAAATTTTTTATGATTTATTTGGATTTATTAAATAAATTTCATCATAATTTTTGCCATTTTGGTGGTTTATAAAGATTTTTTAATTACAATGTTGAAAATAAGTTTTAACAACATGGCAAGTAGCTTAAATTCTTATTTTCGGATGGGATATTTGCGTTTTAAAATATATTTTTTTTCTTCTCGCTCAAGCACTTGTCTCAGATCTAGTAATTCATCCAGCAGATCTGTCTTATTTTTAGAACGCTCGTTATGCATCTGCGTCATTAACATAAATGTATGAGTCGGAATGTCGCTGTTATTTATGCCTGGAAAATCGCGCATCACCTTTAATTTCAGCAACTTCAATATATCAATGCCCGAAATATCATGGTCAAAAGATGGAGCACCCAATTCAGTTATTGAATTTGAAACTGTAAAGTGAAATTTATTAATGATATTGGGTTCATACATTCGCATACAAAAGAAAAAATAGGCTCACCATAGCAAGAATCATTTCCCTCTTGTTCTTTTTTTTGTTCTATTTCCTGTTCCTCCTCCTGATCCTGTTCCTGTTTCTTTTTCTTTTTCACATCTTTATTGGGAACATCAGTTTCTTTCTTCTCCATCTCTTCGTCGAATTTTTTCCAACCATTTTCAAGTTCTTTT
This sequence comes from Aphidoletes aphidimyza, assembly GCA_030463065.1. Taxonomy (NCBI): domain Eukaryota; kingdom Metazoa; phylum Arthropoda; class Insecta; order Diptera; family Cecidomyiidae; genus Aphidoletes; species Aphidoletes aphidimyza. Next base: position 4,753 of record JACCIW010000017.1, read on the forward strand.
CCCGATAGTTTCTCCTCAGGTTTATTTTGGAGCAAATGGTCATGGATATAGTATTTTAATATCCAATCACAATGATCTCGTATCTGGCGCGCTAAAATGTGATCTTCAGGCACCTTCATGCTCGCAAAATTAATTTTTGAATCCTTGTATTCGAAATTGTACAACGTCTCGAGCTCTGCTTCTTTGAAATGGCGATTGATTTGCTGTTGATCCAGCACTCTCTTTGCCATCGAAGTTTTGATCACCTGGCGATCATAAACTCTATCCTCCATGGTTCCAACAGTAATCAGTCTGTAAATATAACACTCCTGCTCCTGTCCTATACGATATATTCTGTGAACTGACTGGGTCTGTAAATGAAGAGGAATTTTTTATTAGCTGCTTCAAAAATATTCTTAGGGGCTAGTTTCATTCGGTTTCTTTATGAAACGCGTAATCATTTGAAAGAAGATTATTTTCTATAATAGACGTACATCGAAGGACGGATTCCAGGAAACGTCAAGAATTAGGGCTCTATTAGCACCTGTTAGATTTATGCCCATTCCTCCAGCTCGTGTTGAAATCAAGAGAAGTCTGAAAATATAATATTCAACCAAATATAACTTGATTTGTCCGGGCATATTTCATATGTGAACGAATTACGAATGCAAACCTGGCCTCACGATTGCTGCTTCGATTGAAAGATGTATAGGCGTTATGACGATTTTCAGGTGAGGTTTTTCCGTCAATACGGTAGTAATTTTTTTGACTGACCCATGTGTCATAATTGTTTTTTAAAAACCTTTCAATCAAATCCAAAGCTATGGTGTACTGGCTGAAAACAACCAGTTTTTGTTGCGCCTGTACACATTCATTTAGTATGGAGAAGACTAATTGAAGATTGTTAGATTTCTCTAAACCGAGTAAATCCTCGTCGGTAGCTATATTTTTCCACCAGTGTGGATCTGTCATTGGGCCTGTATGAAAAGAAAAGCATATCTAAATAAATTCATGTAACAATTGTTTATTGAAATGATGGCTTACGTGAGTCCTTTTTTGGAGGGAGCATCAATAGCTCTGGGTGAGTAAAGATTTTGTTGCAAATGTGGTAGTCTACCAGTACACTATTAATATCGATCTTTAGTCGGGCATGCGCTGATAGAAATTCTAAGTAATGCTATTTGGAATGTTGTGGAAGAAAACCCGTTAACAAATTAAAGATATTGAAAATACTGAACAGTATTAACAGTATTGAAAAACTACATTTGCAATGATGGTCAACTCCTATTGACGCCTATTGATTAAACCTTTTTACTGTCATAACTTCGTATAACTTACATTGTATAATTTTTTTTGTATTTCTGTCAGTGGAATATGGACAACATATTCAAACTTCGGTGGCAGTTGCTCTGCTAAGAAGGTTTCATCTTTCCTTTGAATGCATGGAGCCAGTGTATCATATAATGTTTTGGTTCTTTCATTCATTTTTTGAATATCACGTGGCGACGAATCGTTGTATTGATTTTCAAAATGCCGGTATGTTCCCAGCAAATCGGAGTCGACAATTTTGACCAGACTATAGAGCTCTTTTAAATTGTTTTGAAAGGCCGTACCGGTCAAAATAGCCCTTCTCTTTGTCCTGATTTTGCGGACACATTGATTAATGATTGAATTCTTGTTTTTTAAAATATGGCCTTCGTCGAACACTACAAAATCTGGCCCCGGATTCAGAAAATATCGAGAGTATTTTTCTTTTTCCTTTTTGTCATTTGCGTTCACCAATGTTCTGAAGGTTTCGTACCCAATTATCAGAACACCGCTCTTCTTATGCCATTTTTTTACCATCCGAAGCCAGGAATTTCTTTTGAATCTATATAAAATCAAGACGATTAGAGCTATTAGAGATCTGGTTCGTGAACAAAAGTGTATTCTGCATATTGCATAGTAGTGCATATTATGCATACATACTTGGATAAATCGATGACATTAATATCAGTTTCCTTTTCGCAATATTTCAGCCAGTTTTTAAACTCTGTACGCCAATTAACAACTGTATTTACGGGCGAAATGATGAGTATTTTTTCGACATGTGTCCAAAGACTATGTGTGATTAATGCGTGAGAAAGAGCTATGACCTGCACTGTTTTGCCTTGAAAGTCAGCAGAATTACAGACCGATGATTTGAAATTGTCATAATGAATGGAAATGCGATAGAAAAATCTAACTTACCAAGACCCATTGAATGGGCCAAAATACAACCATTGCCGATACTTTTATTCAATACTTTTGCTGACTCAAAACACCTTTGAAACATGAACTTTATGCCATCTTTTTGATGTGGCTTCAGTAGATTTACGAATCCATCGTCTACGAATATGATATTCTCTTTCAGATCATTATCGTAATCTAGCACCAACTTTTCTTTCTCCATCTCTCAAAAGAATTTCAAACCAGTTCAAACAATTGAATCTGCATTTAGTTTAAGGTAAATTGGTGATCAATTTGCAACTAACAAGAGAATGCGTGATTTTTAAAACAGTTGTAGATAGTTTGATGAGGTTTGACAGCAACGAAAATTTAGTTCACAAAAAATCTGCTAGGAGAAGTTCACTCAGCGATTCAAAGAAACCGACAGAAACCAACAAGTTATATTTCAGCGGTAAATTCGTCGGGAATCTTAATGACAGATGAGTTAAGTTTTCAGCGGTCATACTCAATCGACACAATCATAAACAATCCGTTTTCGGCGTTATCAACCTTACATTTGTTTTCGCGTGTTTTCGTTACTTTTTTCTATCAAAAACCTTTCAAAATGGATGTACGAAAAGAAATAAGTGATTGTCATGGCATAATGAAAAAACAGGAGGCTACGATCAACGAGCAGGCCATAAATTTAAGAAAATTACAGTTAAAGTTGACGAATGAAAGAAAAGAAAATGTTGCTCTTAAAGTCAAAGCCGCCAAATTTTCAAGTGACATCGAAATCGAGAGAGCAAAATTCAAAGCACAACAGGTGGAAATGTGCGAAAATTTAGTCTCGGCTAAAGCGGATAAGGACACTCTACAAGACCAATTTGATAAGCTTAAAAGTGTCGTTACGAAGTTGGAGGAAGAGAATGTTACTTTAAAGGCCGAATTCCAAAAACTCGCGGAAGAGATATCGATAGAGAGAGAAATATTCAGAAAAAAAGAGAAAACAATGTCTGAAAATTTGGTCACGATCAAAATGGGTAAGGACACTTTGCAAACCCAATTTGATCAGCTTAAATGCGTCGTTACAAAATATGACGAATTGTTGAAAGAAAATGTTGCTCATACCGCCGGGTCCGAGGCTATGAACGAAACCGGCAACAGGCGAACGGATGAGCTGAAAAATGGCAGCACTCAACATATGGAAACAGCCAATGATTCACATTCAATTGATGGTTTTGAAGATGAAGTTGTTTTTGGGAAAAATGTATGTAAAATCCATCAAAACCCTGATTTTATTTGCTTTACCATATTATGTTGTTCGTTTTTCCAGGACAAGAGGATGAAGCCAGAATACCTTATCGAAACAAATAATCAAGGGCGTTTCGTATGCTGCTTCTGCTCTATGACTTTCTCAAGAAAAGATCACACAATGGAACACATCAACTGCGTTTGCAAATTAAATCCTGAGAGAGATAACAAAAGATTCACGTGTCCTGTGTGTTTCAAAGAATTTGCATATAAGCTTCTTCGTGGGCATTTAAATTACTACATGGAGGCAACGAAAGTGAATGAGAACACAGAGCCAAAAACCAAAAAGATTAAAAAAAGAAAAAATATCCATTATGAAAAGCATTCAAGCTATTATGCTGACCAACTAGCTTTACTAACACCATCCAACGATGACTTTCATCGAGCTCATTAATGAAGTTTGAACTATGAAGTTACGTATGAGCCGTAATTAGCACTTGCTAGCTTTTAGTCATTTTAATTGAGTTTGATTTGGATTTAGCCAATATTAAGATGTTTGTTCGAATTAATACGAAATAATAAAATCTGTTCGAATCTTTTATTCAACATGAAATGACTGTTTTTTTTTTAATGAATAGGATCTTTCAAAGCCTTACAATTCTAAAATGGCACATTCGAGCCGTAACTTTTCCTCTGTGAGGCTAATACAGATCTTGAAACAAATGTTCGGACTAAATAAATCTGCATTTATTATAAGGATAATGGTGGATGCAATTGGAGCGAGAAACTATACGTAAACATTACTCGACATTACTTTGCATTGGTAAACGGTGTATTTGTACTGAAATTGAATATAGTTTGATGTGTGGATTTTCAGCGGTGTATTTAGCGGGGTCTCAATGACATTTGAAGCAGCTGTGTTGAACTGAATTTTTCAGCGGTAATGTAAGCGGGAGAAATATATTTATCCGAATTAAACATCAAAATCAAGTATGAAAAGCGATGAACAGTTTATTGTCCATTAAAGATAGTCACTCTTTTGTTTCTATGGCGAAGTAAAATTTTTTGTTGCTCCAATGTCAAAATTTTAGCTATATATGTTGAATAGAGCCGTATATAATTGTCGATTATATCTTTAACAAAGCATGATAAGTGGTAGCTTCCATTTTCGTGAGCAAAATTTGTTTTACTGAAAAGATTTTGATTATTCAGCGCCTTTATTGCCGAATTTACAATGAATTGATAGTTGAAATCATGCTGTCCTTTACTCTTGTTAACCAATTCATGAGTTATTTTGCAAATCAGGTAAGTTGATTTACATGGTTTTTGTGTATTGTTGTTTTTCAAAAATGGGCCGATAATTTTATCATTTTCTCTGAAGATTAACTCACAAGCGAAACACTCGAAGCTTTTCGATTGGATTGAAATTTCGATGGACCCAGCAAAAAAGGCAATGGTAATGTCTTCTTTGGTTACAAGATCTGATTCAAGTTGTGGGGAGTTCTGCATAAATTCTTCTTCGCGAAGAGCTTCAATCGCGATCAAATCATCATCATCATCTTCAGCAAAGTTGGTTTCTCCCAAGTCTAATAAGTTGATATCGGCATGTGCTGATGAATTTGAAGTTTTTGCTGATGAAACAACTAAAATATTCAGATTATCTTCGCAGTTTGCAAACTCAGTCGAGCTCACTTCATTATAGAACAACAATTTACGGATTGTGGACTTGAATTGCTGTAGCGTTGGGTTATCGTTTGCACCAAGTAGTGATCTTACTCGACTGAAGAAACTTTCAAGTACGTCCTGTGACAGATAAAACGTTGCCAATGACGGCAGCATGCCGGATACCACGATTTCTTCATATAAGTGTTTTATGCTTATCATATTGACTAGGAAGCCAATGAAACCCGTTTTACGTTTTGAGTTTATACACAGTGTGCGCTCAAACCTCAACCTTCTTATATACGCGCTCATTTCATCAAACTGTGCAAAGATTCTATCGGCATTTTTTGGGTTAAGAGCACTCTTGAAATCTGTCCTATCTTTTCGAATTTCCTTCGTGTTCATTGGATCGAACGTTTTGTTTACTTGTCTAATGAAATTGATTGTTGAGTCACTACTTTGGAAGCTTTCTACTCCGGTGTCTTTCAAGTGGCTCATAGCGGCAGCAACCGAATCGGAGAAGGTTTGCGCCGCGAGTCTCACGTTCATCCTGTTTCTTTTATACTGAATATGTCGTTTGTTCAATCGATGTGTCACATAATTACTAGTTGTTCGCAATGTTTCCAACTCTTCAAAATACTTCCACTCGATTGGTCCATGGGATGAATCATTGATGCGACCTCTGTCACCCAATGCGTTCCGAATTAATTTCAGCATATGACAGCTGTCTAATGTTATATAGACTTTGCTGTTATCAGACGGATGTAAGAAGTAAGGGATGATATTTTGTGGGTCGAAAGAAGCCCCAAGAAGTTCACAGGCTGTTAGATTACATTTTAGACCATCGAATGTAATGTTCTTAACTCTAACACCAATCGAATGCAGAGATGTAAGCATTTCTTTTATGAGATCTCGTTTTTCGAGACCACTAAGAGAAGTAACAGCATAGTATGAAATTGGAATGGATATTTTATAGTTAAGAGCTGTAAACATAAATACTAGCACATTTTTTGCGACCGGCAAACTTCCATCAGCGTTTCGTTTCCCATAATGTATATAACCTGAAAACTGCTTTCTTTGATGGTCATACTGAATATGTTGACGTATAGCCATTTCATCGAACGTTAACGCACCTACAAGCTGCTTCCCATCTTGTTCCAGATTAGATGCGGCACTTTTTAGTGTTTTAAACGCCTCGATGAGAACACCTGGTTCACCATTACATTCGCTTTCTGAGAACCATTTTGATAGTGTACGTGGGTGTGGAAGTGTATTGTTGAATTTCTCTCGAACATACCTATACGCTTTCGGGCTGTAGATGTATAATGTGAAAGCAAATTTGCGTATTTGTATGCTATATTGCCGATTATCTGCCGTTTCGTTTCGGATTCCTCCGAAGCAGTTTATGATGTGCTTTGCGTCATCCTATATTAATTTGGAACGGATTGAAAAGACCGAAAAAGACATAGAAATGATATATGGTTAAACCAGGTTAAACCGAAAAAAAAATTCATGGGGAACTCAGGATTTATTCTACGATGTTTCGGTTAAATTTACATGTTACCCACCCATAGTTAAAACTTAATACAACTTTGCCGAACGTTGTCGAAGGCAAAGTGGAGCTGTCCGTAGCTGTAGGAATCCTGTTTATCGATTACTCCGCATAGCTGAAAAATACTAACATTGATGTGAGTGAAGGCGTTTATCACCGTTTACCACTTATAGAGGGTAAGATACTATACAGAAAGTATCACATATTATGCAAACAGGTCTCACAAGCATGTGAAGACATTATATATGAACCGTTGAGAATAATAGTGACCTTCGACGTAACGTTGAAATAAAAGTGCAACACAAATTACGTTTATTAGCTATGAATGTGTTGACTGGGAAAATGCTGTTGCACTTTTATTTCAACGTTATATCAAAGGTCACTATTATTATCAACGGTTAATTTCTCATCTTGTATACACAGTTGTGTAGCTCTCAAATTACTTACATCTAATTGCTCTTCTTTCTTTTCAAATAAACCGATTCGTGATTCCAAACGCGAGATTTTCTGTCGGCTTTCCCCGAGTTGACGTTTTAGGGTCTTGATGTGATTGACATAATTTTCTTTCTCCTTTGTCATTCTATTTTTCAGCTTTATTACCTCTATTTCAAGTTTCAATCGTTTCTCCAAGCTAGAATGTATATAAATAAATCAAACGCACAGAAAAGGAAATTAATATTAATCGATCTAAATAATTGATTTACCATGCATTGTCGCATTTTTTTTCAACTGATGTTGGAATGCTTGTTGATCTTATGCTTGTTGGCTCAATGAAACTTTCATTAGTTTTCTCGGGAAATATTGTAGGAAAAGCGCCAGTTTCTAACACCATCGAATTTCCCCTAGGCTTGAATGCAGCTGAATCAAAATGCAAGGTACAAATACTATAGCCCAATGATTCGTTGTCGATCGCGGAGAAATGTTGGTGATTTTTTATGGAATCAATCCACGCTTGTCTGGTGGGATCCGTCTTTTTTGGCAGCCTACGAAATTGATTACAATGAATTGTGTGCACATAGATTTATTTCCATTTACTTACTTGAATACCCGGGTGTCCGCGCCATAAAAATTTTTGCAATTTTTTATTTTGCAATATTTCATTTTAAATTATTTAAATTTAAACCGTTTTATACGAATAGACACTTGACGTTTATAGAGCTGTCACTTGGCTAATTCCTTTGTGTACAGCTTCGTAAATCAAATGTGTACGTCGGTACGCACACAAGTGAATAAGTTGGAGTCAACAGTTGCGAGTGCGTTCATTTGTTGTGAGTTTGCCGATAGGCGTCGCATACTCCGCACCGGTTGACATTAGGGCCGATACACGTATGCAAACTACCGGCTTTCCGAGACTTTCATAGTAAACTCCCATGTAGCGTATAGAAATCGGCTTGAAAACGTGAAAAAATATTTTTCGATTTTTTGTGTGCAAACTACCGGCTTTCCGAGACTTTCATAGTAAACTCCCATGTAGCGTATAGAAATCGGCTTGAAAACGTGAAAAAATATTTTTCGATTTTTTGTGTGCAAACTACCGGCTTTCCGAGACTTTCATAGTAAACTCCCATGTAGCGTATAGAAATCGGCTTGAAAACGTGAAAAAATATTTTTCGATTTTTTGTGTGCAAACTACCGGCTTTCCGAGACTTTCATAGTAAACTCCCATGTAGCGTATAGAAATCGGCTTGAAAACGTGAAAAAATATTTTTCGATTTTTTGTGTGCAAACTACCGGCTTTCCGAGACTTTCATAGTAAACTCCCATGTAGCGTATAGAAATCGGCTTGAAAACGTGAAAAAATATTTTTCGATTTTTTGTGTGCAAACTACCGGCTTTCCGAGACTTTCATAGTAAACTCCCATGTAGCGTATAGAAATCGGCTTGAAAACGTGAAAAAATATTTTTCGATTTTTTGTGTGCAAACTACCGGCTTTCCGAGACTTTCATAGTAAACTCCCATGTAGCGTATAGAAATCGGCTTGAAAACGTGAAAAAATATTTTTCGATTTTTTGTGTGCAAACTACCGGCTTTCCGAGACTTTCATAGTAAACTCCCATGTAGCGTATAGAAATCGGCTTGAAAACGTGAAAAAATATTTTTCGATTTTTTGTGTGCAAACTACCGGCTTTCCGAGACTTTCATAGTAAACTCCCATGTAGCGTATAGAAATCGGCTTGAAAACGTGAAAAAATATTTTTCGATTTTTTGTGTGCAAACTACCGGCTTTCCGAGACTTTCATAGTAAACTCCCATGTAGCGTATAGAAATCGGCTTGAAAACGTGAAAAAATATTTTTCGATTTTTTGTGTGCAAACTACCGGCTTTCCGAGACTTTCATAGTAAACTCCCATGTAGCGTATAGAAATCGGCTTGAAAACGTGAAAAAATATTTTTCGATTTTTTGTGTGCAAACTACCGGCTTTCCGAGACTTTCATAGTAAACTCCCATGTAGCGTATAGAAATCGGCTTGAAAACGTGAAAAAATATTTTTCGATTTTTTGTGTGCAAACTACCGGCTTTCCGAGACTTTCATAGTAAACTCCCATGTAGCGTATAGAAATCGGCTTGAAAACGTGAAAAAATATTTTTCGATTTTTTGTGTGCAAACTACCGGCTTTCCGAGACTTTCATAGTAAACTCCCATGTAGCGTATAGAAATCGGCTTGAAAACGTGAAAAAATATTTTTCGATTTTTTGTGTGCAAACTACCGGCTTTCCGAGACTTTCATAGTAAACTCCCATGTAGCGTATAGAAATCGGCTTGAAAACGTGAAAAAATATTTTTCGATTTTTTGTGTGCAAACTACCGGCTTTCCGAGACTTTCATAGTAAACTCCCATGTAGCGTATAGAAATCGGCTTGAAAACGTGAAAAAATATTTTTCGATTTTTTGTGTGCAAACTACCGGCTTTCCGAGACTTTCATAGTAAACTCCCATGTAGCGTATAGAAATCGGCTTGAAAACGTGAAAAAATATTTTTCGATTTTTTGTGTGCAAACTACCGGCTTTCCGAGACTTTCATAGTAAACTCCCATGTAGCGTATAGAAATCGGCTTGAAAACGTGAAAAAATATTTTTCGATTTTTTGTGTGCAAACTACCGGCTTTCCGAGACTTTCATAGTAAACTCCCATGTAGCGTATAGAAATCGGCTTGAAAACGTGAAAAAATATTTTTCGATTTTTTGTGTGCAAACTACCGGCTTTCCGAGACTTTCATAGTAAACTCCCATGTAGCGTATAGAAATCGGCTTGAAAACGTGAAAAAATATTTTTCGATTTTTTGTGTGCAAACTACCGGCTTTCCGAGACTTTCATAGTAAACTCCCATGTAGCGTATAGAAATCGGCTTGAAAACGTGAAAAAATATTTTTCGATTTTTTGTGTGCAAACTACCGGCTTTCCGAGACTTTCATACTAGACTCCCATGTATGGTATAGAAAGCCGCTGAAAAATCAGAAAAAAAAATATTTTTTTCGATTCGATGAAGTAAAAGTGCGTTTTCAGCCAGGCCCGGTAGTTGTTTCCGAGACTTTCATATAAAGTTGCCATGTAATGTGCTATACGGACCCGAAACATGTCAAAGATTGGTATTATGTAGAATGGTGTTGTG
>JACCIW010000017.1:25000-27064 GCA_030463065.1 Aphidoletes aphidimyza
TGAAAACGTGAAAAAATATTTTTCGATTTTTTGTGTGCAAACTACCGGCTTTCCGAGACTTTCATAGTAAACTCCCATGTAGCGTATAGAAATCGGCTTGAAAACGTGAAAAAATATTTTTCGATTTTTTGTGTGCAAACTACCGGCTTTCCGAGACTTTCATAGTAAACTCCCATGTAGCGTATAGAAATCGGCTTGAAAACGTGAAAAAATATTTTTCGATTTTTTGTGTGCAAACTACCGGCTTTCCGAGACTTTCATAGTAAACTCCCATGTAGCGTATAGAAATCGGCTTGAAAACGTGAAAAAATATTTTTCGATTTTTTGTGTGCAAACTACCGGCTTTCCGAGACTTTCATAGTAAACTCCCATGTAGCGTATAGAAATCGGCTTGAAAACGTGAAAAAATATTTTTCGATTTTTTGTGTGCAAACTACCGGCTTTCCGAGACTTTCATAGTAAACTCCCATGTAGCGTATAGAAATCGGCTTGAAAACGTGAAAAAATATTTTTCGATTTTTTGTGTGCAAACTACCGGCTTTCCGAGACTTTCATAGTAAACTCCCATGTAGCGTATAGAAATCGGCTTGAAAACGTGAAAAAATATTTTTCGATTTTTTGTGTGCAAACTACCGGCTTTCCGAGACTTTCATAGTAAACTCCCATGTAGCGTATAGAAATCGGCTTGAAAACGTGAAAAAATATTTTTCGATTTTTTGTGTGCAAACTACCGGCTTTCCGAGACTTTCATAGTAAACTCCCATGTAGCGTATAGAAATCGGCTTGAAAACGTGAAAAAATATTTTTCGATTTTTTGTGTGCAAACTACCGGCTTTCCGAGACTTTCATAGTAAACTCCCATGTAGCGTATAGAAATCGGCTTGAAAACGTGAAAAAATATTTTTCGATTTTTTGTGTGCAAACTACCGGCTTTCCGAGACTTTCATAGTAAACTCCCATGTAGCGTATAGAAATCGGCTTGAAAACGTGAAAAAATATTTTTCGATTTTTTGTGTGCAAACTACCGGCTTTCCGAGACTTTCATAGTAAACTCCCATGTAGCGTATAGAAATCGGCTTGAAAACGTGAAAAAATATTTTTCGATTTTTTGTGTGCAAACTACCGGCTTTCCGAGACTTTCATAGTAAACTCCCATGTAGCGTATAGAAATCGGCTTGAAAACGTGAAAAAATATTTTTCGATTTTTTGTGTGCAAACTACCGGCTTTCCGAGACTTTCATAGTAAACTCCCATGTAGCGTATAGAAATCGGCTTGAAAACGTGAAAAAATATTTTTCGATTTTTTGTGTGCAAACTACCGGCTTTCCGAGACTTTCATAGTAAACTCCCATGTAGCGTATAGAAATCGGCTTGAAAACGTGAAAAAATATTTTTCGATTTTTTGTGTGCAAACTACCGGCTTTCCGAGACTTTCATAGTAAACTCCCATGTAGCGTATAGAAATCGGCTTGAAAACGTGAAAAAATATTTTTCGATTTTTTGTGTGCAAACTACCGGCTTTCCGAGACTTTCATAGTAAACTCCCATGTAGCGTATAGAAATCGGCTTGAAAACGTGAAAAAATATTTTTCGATTTTTTGTGTGCAAACTACCGGCTTTCCGAGACTTTCATAGTAAACTCCCATGTAGCGTATAGAAATCGGCTTGAAAACGTGAAAAAATATTTTTCGATTTTTTGTGTGCAAACTACCGGCTTTCCGAGACTTTCATAGTAAACTCCCATGTAGCGTATAGAAATCGGCTTGAAAACGTGAAAAAATATTTTTCGATTTTTTGTGTGCAAACTACCGGCTTTCCGAGACTTTCATAGTAAACTCCCATGTAGCGTATAGAAATCGGCTTGAAAACGTGAAAAAATATTTTTCGATTTTTTGTGTGCAAACTACCGGCTTTCCGAGACTTTCATAGTAAACTCCCATGTAGCGTATAGAAATCGGCTTGAAAACGTGAAAAAATATTTTTCGATTTTTTGTGTGCAAACTACCGGCTTTCCGAGACTTTCATAGTAAACTCCCATGTAGCGTATAGAAATCGGCTTGAAAA
>JACCIW010000018.1:0-26882 GCA_030463065.1 Aphidoletes aphidimyza
TTTCCGTTGTTTCGTTGATAGTTGCTGTTGTTGTAGTTGTTGTTTTCGCGATAATTGTTATTTCGTGGGGCGTTGTTGTTGTTGTTGTTGTTGTTGTTTCGATAGTTGTAGTTTCGTGTGCCGTTGTTGTTATTATTTCAGCGGTATTGTCCGCCTCGAGAGTTGTTGTTGTTGTTGTTGTTGTTATTTCGTTGGTAATTATTGTTGTTGTTGTTGTAGTTTCTGTAGTTGCTATTATTTCGGTTATTGTCGCGATTGTTGTAATTTGATCCGTTTGCATCGTAATTTAATGTTAATGGTCTGCACCGTACAGCGTTTCTTCGCCAGAGGTGGTTTATTAATAAATTTATATAAAAAAAGAAAAAAAAAATTATATATACATAATGTACAAACTCTTTTATAATCAATGTCTGCTAGCACCGATCAGTAAATCCATTTACCAACCCTAACGGTTACGGAGTAAAATGCTGCGATTAACTGATTGCAAAATTGATTATTATCACATTTCTCTTCTTAAAGTTTTAAAATATTCAATCAAACGCTTTTTTATGGTATCTGTGCTCACGTTGAAATCAACCAGATATTGATCATAATTGAGGATCTTTTTATCAGAAAATTCATTGAATGTATCAAGCATAAAATTCATTGGTTGGTGTTTCTTGTAATTACATTTTTCAAATGGTATTATTAATAGATTACTACTGCGTGTTTGGTAATGTGGTAAACGGAAATTGATATTTTCTAATAAATGACTAGATGATATTTCACCACAGATCAATTTGTGAATAAAAACTACTTGAGCAACTGTTCTCCGCTCTTTCAAGGTGATCAGATGTAGTAACATTAGCCTATTTTCATACTTTGGTAGGTGGAATCTATCCGGCCATTTTAATTTCCGTAGAGCATAAAGTAAGAATTGTTTCTGGATTGATTCTATTCTTTTGGTCTGTCCTTTCATGTATGGGTTCCAAACTTGCGATCCGTATTCAATTATTGGTAATACAAAGGTATAAAAGAGCAATCGGATAGTCCACGGATCCTTGAAATCACGACCAAATCTTTTAATCCAAGCTAGTCTTGATTTGGCTTTTGCTATGATGTATTCAATGTGTGATTTGAAATTGAGTTGATTATCAAGAATGACTCCCAAGTCTTTGATTTCATTGACTCTCTGGATGACTTCATTTCCAATGATATAGTTATGATTAATTGTTGTACCCATTCGGTGAAACCTCATAATTTTGGTCTTTTTAACATTCAATCTAAGATCGTTACTACTGAAAAAGCCAGAAATGTTTTCCAAGTCGTTTTGTAATATCAAGCAATCGTTTTCAGATTCAATATGTTTGGATAGTCTAACATCATCTGCAAATGAAAGTAATGTAGAATTTTCAACATAATATGGTAATTCAATGATGAATAATAAAAACAATGTTGCACCAATTGGGTAGCCTTGACCTGTACCAGAAGTAACGTCAATCGGGATTGATTTCGTATTACCGATTTTGACTATTTGTTTCCTACCATTAAGATATGATTCAATCCATCTTAGAATCTCATGCATCAAACCCATAACGTTGAGTTTGTGGATCAGTAGATCAATATTTACCGAATCAAATGCCTTTGCTAGATCAATGTAGATTGCATCCGTTTGAGTGTTCATCGATAAGTTGTTCAATGTGGATGAAGCAAATTCGACTAGATTCGTGATTGTTGATCTTCCCTTTATGAATCCGTGCTGGCTTTCATTAATGATGTTTTTAATGTAAAAATTCAAATGGCATGTTAATATTGAATCTAGTAACTTTGCTATTACGCATTGGAGAGCCACACCTCTGTAATTACTAATGTCATTTCTTGATCCACTTTTGAATATCGGTCTCACAAACGATGTTTTCCAACATTGAGGTACTTGCGCCGTTTTCATGGATTCACTGAGGATTAGCGTAATTGGTTTCACTAATGTTTCTAGACAATTTTTTATGAATAGGTTTGGAATTCCATCCGGGCCTGAAACCAAGTTATTTGGTAGGTTGTTGATTGCTTGCGTCACTGTTTCTTCAGTTATATCCACTTTTGGAATGTTACTGCATATATTAATCAATTCATTTCTATGTTTGTTGTTGGATTCAAACTTATGAACTGCTTCTGGATTATATCTAGAGTAAGCAGTAGAGAAGAATTGAGCAAATAAATTCGCGGTTTCTGATTCGTTGTTGGATTTCTGGTCATTAAACTCCATGACATTCGGTAATTTGTCGTTGCATTTGTTCAAGTATTTTACATGTTTGTAAAAGTTTAATGGATCATCGGTTATCATTTGTTCCATCTCAATTGTATAATCGTTATAGGCCTTTCTGACGCTTCGATTATATTCAGTTCGCTTCATCGAAAATTCCATGTTTGCCTCTGTTGACCATTTTCTCTTAGACCGTAATTTATTCAGTCTATTTTTCAAATTAATAAGTTGTGGGTTGAACCATTTGGGGTGTGATGATGATTTATGCGCTTTGGTCTGAACATGTTTCTTGATAACTGAATCAATTTCTTCATAAAACTTATCTACTTTATCATTAAATGGTATCTTTGAAAGTTGAAGTAAAGCATTCCACTCTATGCATGCAAGTGATTCATTGATGTTTGCATAGTTGGCTGATTGAAAATCAAGGAATGTATTGGCATCTTCAATTCTATCATTGGTCTTGATGTATTTTAGAATTGTCAGCTGAGTGGCTGGGTGGTGACACTCAATTTTCAATAATTGATCAATACATACATCACATTTTATCAAGTCGGTGTCGTTTGTCCAAACCAAATCCAATAGTCGGTTGTTTGTATTGTAATATTTATTGATTTGATGTAGTCCAAGTTCGTGACACGAATCAATAATTGTGGTTTGCTCTTTGCTGGTTGCATTTAGAGGGAAAGCAATTTGCGGATTGTCTACGTCATCAGTCAGCCATGATAAATCTCTCAAGTTAAAGTCACCAGAATGTATAATTGTATCATTTGCTTTAGCTGTAGATGTAAATGATTTCATTGCATTCATATTTGCTTGGTAGACTGCCAATGGTGAGCCTGGTCTGATGTATGATTCTAATAATAATAAATTAAAATCTCCAAGGTTCACCTGAACGCAAATTAATTCTGTACCAAATGCTTCACCATTTCCTATTAGGTTAGAATTTAATGATTCATGAATTGCAATCAAAACTCCACCGCCACTTTTCTTCTTTTTTGATTGATTACTCTCAGTAAGGGTCGACCTATCACATCTGTATACATTAAAATCATTCGGGAATACATTTGATGATGGAATTGTGTCATCAAGGTTAGTTTCACATAACATGTAAACCTTAAAAGGAGAAATTAATATATTAGCAAAAAATTCTGGTAATTTGGTACGAAGCCCATTAACATTGTGGCAGTAAATCTTATGAAAACTGTCTAGGCTGTTGCCTCTGCAATATGAACTCTTAGCTGTTAATTTCGTTGGTGGTTTTGCGGTATCTTTCTGGATTTTATTCACTTGCATCTGAAGTGAATTTATTTTATCTATAAATATGTCAATTGTTGAATCATTGATCGGCACCTTATCTAAATTTTGCATTTCTAGTAGCATCATATATTCTAAAACTTCAATTGCATCCGTTTTGTTGTTTATTGAGAAAACTGGTGGTGAAATGGTTGTCTTTGATATGTTGGATAATGTTGTGGTTGCCACTGGTTCTGGATTGGTGGTTGAAGTGGTAGTTGAAAATGCTGTTGAAATTGTTGCTGGTATTGTGGCTGGAATTGCGGTCGAATAAACTGGTCGGTGTTCATATAATGATAGGGAAAATTTTGATGGTCTTGATAATTGTGTCTAAATATCGGCGTATACGGTACAAAATGATTTGATCGATTGAAACCGTTTATATTTCGATAATTATTCTGCCCGTGAAAATTATTATTATGGTGAACACGGTTATAGTTTCGGTAATTATCAACATTTCGATGGTCAAATCGAGTACCATTATTTTGATTCTGCTTATTTTTATAAAATTTGTCATTTTGTGATGTAAATTTTTGCTGTTGTTGTTGTTGCGGTTGGACTTTTTGCTGCTTTTGTTTTTGTTTTGAATCCATGTTAGTTTTTTTTCTTAATGGTTTTGGTGGTTTTTGAGGTGGAACAAAGGGCACAGCATTAACACCAGATCCCCATAAATCACTATTCATAATAACATCATAATCATCTTTGGTTGATGCATTAATTTTGAACGACACAAAATTGAGTTTATGTTGCTTTTGACTTTTCTTGGTTAAAATTTCAACTGAAAAATTGGTATCGTTAACTAAAGATGTTTTATGTGTGATCTGTTTTGTGTGTTTCCACGGTTCGTCTGATTGTTTGAACGATTGTTGTATGTTCGTCCGTTTTCATTGACTCTGTTGATTGAAGCGTCGGTGTTATTTGATGCTGCACGGACTAAACAATGGATTTTTGTGTAGCCCTGGAGACCGCATTTCATACATGTTCGATCGTTCTGATAACCCGCTGCTTGATTGCTCTGGCGAATTGCTCTATCTCGATTCATGCAATTGCCCTTTCGGTGACCTCTACGGTTACAATACGTACAGTGTAATTCGGGGTCATTATCATCTTCACGGTGGACGGTGTCCTGTTCAATCGCGTAGTTGATCGTGTCGCTTAAATCGAGTGATGGTCCTCGATACTTTAGAGCTTTGCGAACCTCGGTATTCAATACCGTTTTCATGAATTGTTCGGTGATTTCTTTGTTTATTCTTTTTCGTAAATGCGCTGTCATTTGAGTACCGTAGTGCGCTTCAAATTCGTGGCTAAGTTTTCGTGCTCTTTAGCCATATTCGGCGATGGTTTTGAGTCAATGCTCGTAATTTCGCTTCGAGTGCATTTTCTGTGTTTGTAGATTTATATTCTCTTTCGAGTAGCGTACGCAATTCATACCAGTATTTTGAGCTGGAAATTTGCTGAATTGGAATGTATTCGACTGCCGTGATCTTGAATTTCAATTCTTGTGTTATATATTCGTCTTCGTCATCATCCACTATTTGGTCCATTAGGATGTTTACGCTCCTTACGAATGTAGCGAACTTTTCAGCCGTTGGTGCTGAGATTGGTAAAATGTTTTTCAAACGTCGCTCAATTAATGCATAGCGCTCTGGTGTAATTTGATCTTCGCCCTGGCGATTTCGGTTTCCGCGGTTATTCAATGGATCGCGGCGGCGATAATTATTTTGGTCATCGTCGTCGTTGCCATCGCTTGGGTGCTCATCGTCCGAGTCGTCTGGGTGTCTATTTGATCCACGGATTCGGCGTTGGGTTTCGGTGATGGGTCGGTGTCGAGTTTCATCGCTCAGGGATTGAGCGTTTTGTTCCGGTTCAGTCGGTGTCAAATTCGTACCTTGCTGATGGTTTGATATGGCCGCGCTTTGAGATGTGCTCGCTCCCTGGTTTCGCATTGTTTGGTTGATGCGCTCGAGCATTCCCATCATGCTTGTTTGAAAGTTATTAAAATCTTGTTGCGTTACGGCGTTTGCCTGTAAATTTTCGAAGTCTTGGCGTGTGACATATTGTGTTGGGTCTATAGTCGTTAGAGACATTGTTGGTGAATACCTATTGGCGGTTGGCGTTGAGAAAAATGGTGTCGTGTCGCCTGAAGGTGGGTTTCGATTTAAGAGTCGATTTATTGCTGGATTTGCGGTTGTTATTATCGGTCTGTTCGAGTTTGCTAAGTTTCTCACCGGAAAGAGTTTATTGAAATTTGATACGACGCTTTGACGAATTGGAGTTTCAGGGTTTGAGCTTGGTTTTGATTTTTGTGGATTAGTTGCGTCGAAGATTGTTTTCCGGATCAGCAGACGGGTGTTTGGACTTATTATTGGAATACTTAATGGCGAGGAATTTGTCGGTGTAATTGGATCTTCGTTATTGGGTATTTGATTTTGAGCTTGTGTTTGGACTTGTGGTGTTTGTTGAGACAAAATTGGTAACTGAGTGGTGTCGAGTTGATTTGGGTTTTGTGCAGAAAATTGGTTTACTTGAATTTGTGTTGAAGTATAGGACTCTGAATTGTTTTCAGTGAAAGATTGACGTTGAGTCAATTCTAGCGGCGAACTTTGTGCCGTCAGTTTTCTTTCTGGGAGAGATTGTACGGATAGTTCTTGGGGATTTTTGCTGAATTCCACCGAGAATCGTCTGAGATGGTGATTTGCACTGTTGGCTCAACCAAATTCTTTTCGATGGCTTGCTCTTTTTGTATCAGTATGTCTTTCTGGCCGGATTGAGTTACGTTCTGAGACCCCCCCGGGAAATATTGGGATTGTTCTTTCTCTATTCTTCGGGTTCGCGTGTAGGTTCGGGGTTAATGTTCTATTAAGATTGGACGTACCTTCGAAATTGATGTCTAGCGAATGCCTCCGGGATCGCGTGAATATTTCTGCCCGGGCGAATCCGACTCGAGTTACCGCCGATCCTCTTCTCCTTTGACTTTTTTCAGTTCTTCTCTCCTTATATGCACTAAGGTTTGTTTTCTCCGGTGTCATTTGTCGTCGTTTATTTGCACTTTTACTTTTCTTTGTATTTTTTTTTTTTTTTTTTTTTTATTTTATTATTCTTTTGCACCTCACTTATATTTTGTGTACGAAAAAAAAAGGTTTTGTTTATTCGCGAATAGTTATTTACAATTTGTTTCGTTCTTTTCTTTCTTCTCTTTTTTTTTGTATATCAACAACTTTTTAACAACACAACAACTTGTTTTTAAGGTTTTGTATAATTTCAAGTTTTTCGCTTTATTCACAAAAAATATTTTTTTTTTTTTTATGTATTTCGATTTTGGCTTCTTTGCGACGATAATTTTATTTCGATTGTAATTTTTTTTTTATATTTTTGTTCGCGAGGAATTTAATTATTTGGTGTCCGAGTGATCCTGTTCGCGCGCCAATATGTAGTGTCAAACACCTCTTTATTCGTTCAAGGCTGATATTACAATGTATCTTATATGTCAATTGGCTAACTTATACGCTAGTCGGGCCATTCCCGTGACAATCATTGGAATGTGCCCTTTCATGGTGTGGCTCGCCATCTATGTGTGACGAGCCGCACCATGAGTATGAGTAGATATACCACACCATATCGGTGTAGCCGTTCCAGAGATATGTGCATTCAAGTGCACGTGAGTTGGGTTTTCAGTACATTTTTACACAAAAGCTGATTTTCACATTTTTGACTCTGCTGGCCGTTTTTTTCAATGAAAATTCATGCTGCTTGCGTCATTTGAAAGCTCTTGATGTTCTTATTATTCGAATAATGCACAAAATGTATCTTTATACTGAAAAATCATGGAATGTGAATGAAAACTAGTGAAAATGTACTGTATTCTTAGAAAATCGAATTTTGATATGAATATATCTCAAGAAAGGAGCCTCTTAATAAGCACATACCGTGCCCAAATACAGTACATTGTACGAAAAATAACATTTTCTGCGTTTTCATGGCAAAACCAATACTTTCTCTCTTGACTAGTCGACGAATTAAATGGTTCAAGAGAAGAACAAAATTTCATATCAATGCGGTAAAGTCAGGAATACGAATGTAATTCAATTTATTATTTTATAGCTTACCCGAGATTTGATAATTAAAGAAAACGTATGCTTTTGCAGCAATTATTGGGAGCCAACATGAAGCATCAATCAATACGATAAAGAAGAACCTAGAAGGAAGGATATCGTTAAATGTTAATTTAAAACTTATTTTTGAATTATTGTTTTGTTATTATGCTGATATCAAAATTGCTAAAATCATTAGAAAACCGGAAGACATATAGGGGTATGTTCCCTTAGTTGGACATGCTACTTAGTTGGACACCCATTGTTTTTTTTTAGTACTAAATGAGATAGCGTCAAAATGACAACTGTCATCGTGTTCTGTCATTAAAAAAACAGTATTGAAAGTATTACGACGTAAATAGACGTGTTACTTGTGCTTAAAGAAAAAAAAATGTTTTTCGAGATTTTAACGATTTGAAACGTTCAGTGTGCTGCTATTGACTTATATTTTTTGAATTCGATTGAATTTGGATCTTTATGTGAGTAAAAAAAAAAATTGTGAATCCATTCCAAAATGGCGTCATGTTCGTTAGTTGGACATGTTCGTGTACCCTTAGTTGGACACCCTCATTTTCACCATACATATGCGCAGATATAATTTTTATGATGGATTATTGACATTTAAACCATTTTAAATTGTTTGTTTGGTATTTAATTTAAACTATCGTTGAATTTTCTCCACATTTTAGAGCATTTGAAATGGTCAAAATATCAAAACATGTAAAAACTGTGAATCGGACTATGATGAGGAATTTGATGAAGCTGGGCCCTATTGTTCGATTAAATAATTATTCAAACGTGAATATTTATTCGTGAAATCATTTCAAAACTCATACATACATTCTTTATGTAGATCTTTTCGATTCGCTCTGAAATGAACATTTTGATGAAAAGTTCTATCTGCAAAGTGAAAAGATTCGTGATAAAGTGAACAAAAAAATTTTGCCATCACATCTGACGAAAATATATTCAAAATTTCAGTTCGAAACTTCAATTCAAAATTTTCTTCTGTGTTAATGGAATCAATTCATGAACTGAGGTTTTAATGTTAATGTTAATGTTAATGGTCTGCACCATACAGCGTTTCTTCGCCAGAGGTGGTTTATTATAAATTTACAAAAATCTGTATAAAATTTGTACAAATTTATTTATAACCAATGTTTGATAGCACCGATCAGTTAACCTATTTGCCAACCCTAACGGTTACGGAGCAAAACGCTGCGATTAACTGATTTCAAAATTGATTATTACATTTATTTTCTTGAAGTTTTAAAATATTCGATTAATCTCTTTTTTATAGTATCTGTGCTCACATTGAAATCCACTAAATATATATCACAATTGGGAATCTTTTTATCAGAAAATTCATTAAATGTATCAAGCATAAAATTCATTGGCTGATATTTTCTATAATTACACTTTTCCAATGG
Source organism: Aphidoletes aphidimyza (assembly GCA_030463065.1). Classification (NCBI taxonomy): domain Eukaryota; kingdom Metazoa; phylum Arthropoda; class Insecta; order Diptera; family Cecidomyiidae; genus Aphidoletes; species Aphidoletes aphidimyza. The sequence continues at coordinate 9,057 of JACCIW010000018.1, forward strand.
TACTATTAATAGATTATTACTGCGAGTTTGGTAATGAGGTAAACGAAATACGATATATTTCAGTAAATGACTAGATGATATTTCACCAATGATCAATTTGTGAATAAAAATCACTTGGGCCACCATTCTACGTTCTTCCAAAGTTATCAACTGAAGTAGCATCAGCCTATCTTCATACATTGGTAGGTGGAATCTATTTGGCCATTTTAATTTTCGAAGAGCATAAAGTAAAAATTGTTTCTGGATTGATTCGATTCTTCTGGTCTGACCCTTCATGTAGGGGTTCCAAACTTGTGAACCATATTCAAGTATTGGTAATACATATGTGTAAAAGAGTAATCGAATGGTCCACGGATCCTTGAAATCACGACCAAATCTTTTGATCCAAGCTAGTCTTGATTTGGCTTTTGCTATGATGTATTCAATGTGTGATTTGAAATTGAGTTGACTATCAAGAATAACTCCTAAGTCTTTGATTTCGTTGACTCTCTGGATGATTTCGTTTCCAATGATATAGTTATGATCAATCATTGTACCCATTCGGTGAAACCTCATCAATTTGGTCTTCTTAACATTCAATCTAAGATCATTACGACTGAAAAAGATAGAAATGTTTTCTAAGTCATTTTGCAATTTCAGGCAATCGTTCTCAGACTCAATATGTTTGGACAGTCTAGCATCATCTGCAAATGAAAGTAATGTAGAATCTTCAACATAATATGGTAATTCTATGATAAATAATAAAAACAATGTGGCTCCAATTGGGTAGCCCTGACCTGTACCAGAGGTAACGTCAATTGGGATTGACTTCGTATTATCGATTTTTACTATTTGCTTTCTGCCATTTAGATAGGATTTAATCCATCTTAGAATCTCGTGGTTCAGGCCCATGACATTGAGTTTGTGGATCAGTAGATCAGTATTTACGGAATCAAAAGCCTTTGCTAGATCAATATAGATTGCATCAGTTTGTGTATTTGTCGACAAGTTGTTCAATGTGGACGATGCAAATTCAACTAGATTCGTAATTGTAGATCTTCCTTTTATGAAACCGTGCTGACTATCATTAATGATGTTCTTAATGTGAAAATTCAAATGACCTGTTAATATTGAATCCAATATTTTTGCTGTTACGCATTGGAGTGCCACTCCTCTGTAATTACTAATATCATTTCTTGATCCACTTTTGAATATTGGCCTTACAAACGATGTTTTCCAACATTGTGGTACTTGCGCCGTTTTCATGGATTCACTGAGAATCAGTGTGATAGGTTTCACTAATGATTCTACACAATTTTTTATGAATAAGTTCGGGATTCCATCCGGGCCTGAAACCAAGTTATTTGGTAGGTTGTTGATTGCTTGCGTCACTGTTTCTTCAGTTATATCAACTTTTGGAATGTTACTGCATAGATTAATCAATTCGTTTCTGTGTTTGTTATTGGATTCAAACGTACGCACTGCATCTGGATTATATCTAGAGTAGGCAGTAGAGAAGAATTGAGCAAATAAATTAGCGATTTCCGATTCGTTGTTGGATTTCTGTCCATTATATTCCATGGTATTTGGTAATTTATCATTTGATTTGTTCAAGTATTTTACGTGTTTGTAAAAGTTTAATGGCTCATCAGTTATCATTTGTTCCATTTCAATGGTATAATCGTTATATGACTTTCTGACACTTCGATTATATTCAGTCCGCTTAATTAAAAATTCTTTGTTTGCCTCCGTTGACCATTTTCTCCTGGATCGCAATTTATTCAGCCTATTTTTCAAATTAATGAGTTGTGGAGTGAACCATTTAGGGTGTGTTGAAGATTTGAGCACCTTAACCTGAATATGTTTCTTAATAACTGCATTAATCTGTTCATAAAACTTGTTTATTTTATCATTAAAGGATATTTTTGAGATTTGAAGTGTGGCATTCCAATCTATGCATGTAAGCGATTCATTGATATCTGCATAGTTTGCTGATTGAAAATCAAGGAATGTTTTGACATTTTCAACTCTATCATTTTTCTTAATGCATTTTAATATTGTTAGTTCAATGGCTGGGTGGTGGACTTCAATTTTCAATAATTGATCAATACATACATCACATTTTATTAAATTGGTGTCGTTTGTCCAAACCAAATCCAACAGTCGGTTGTTTATGTTGAAATTTTTATTGATTTGATGTAAACCAAGCTCATGGCACGAATCAACAATTGTGATTTCCTTCCTGGTGGTAGCATTTAATGGGAAAGCGATTTGTGGATCATCAACATCATCAGTTAGCCACAATAGATCGCTTAGGTTGAAGTCACCAGAATTTATAATTGTATCACTCGCTTTGGCTGTAGATGTGAATGATTTTATTGCATCCATATTTGCTTGGTATACTGCCAATGGTGAGTCTGGTCTAATGTATGATTCTATTAAGAATAAATTAAAATCGCCAAGGTTCACCTGTACACAAATTAATTCTGTACCAAATGTTTCACCATTTCCTATTACGTGAGAATTCAATGATTCATGAACCGCAATTAGAACACCGCCACCATTTTTCTTCTTTTTTGATTGATTACTCTCAGTAAGGCTCGACCTATCACATCTGTATACATTAAAATCATTCGGGAATACATTTGATGATGGAATTGTGTCATCAATGTTAGTTTCACATAACATGTAAACCTTAAAAGGAGAAATTAATATATTAGCAAAAAATTCTGGTAATTTGGTACGAAGCCCATTAACATTGTGGCAATAAATCTTATTGAAACTGTCTAGGCCACTGCAATATGAACTCTTAGCTGTTAATTTCGTTGTTGGTTTTGCGGTATCTTTCTGGATTTCATTCACTTGCATCTGAAGTGAATTTATTTTATCTATAAATATGTCAATTGTTGAATCATTGATCGGCACCTCATCTAAATTTTTCATTTCTAGTAGCATCATATATTCCAAAACCTCAATTGCATCTGTTTTGTTGTTTATTGAGTAAACTGGTGGTGAAATGGTTGTCTTTGATATGTTGGATGATATTGTGGTTGCCACTGGTTCTGGATTGGTGGTTGAAGTGGTAATTGAAAATGCTGTTGAAATTGTTGCTGGTATTGTGGCTGGAATTGCGGCCGAATGAACTGGTCGGTGTTCATATAATGATAGGGAAAATTTTGATGATCTTGATAATTGTGTCTAAATATCGGCGTATATGGTACATAATGATTTGAACGATTGAAACGGTTTATATTTCGATAATTATTCTGCCTGGGAAAATTATTATTATGGTGAAAACGGTTATAGTTTCGGTAGTTATTGAAATTTCGATGGTCAAATCGAGTACCATTATTTTGATTCAGCTTTTTATTTGTAAACTGTTTATTCGAATTCTGAGCTCTTTTATTGTTTTGATTTACTTTTTTCTTTTGTGAGTTTTGATTTTTTGGTTTAATTTGTTGTGTCACAAACTTTCTAGCTGTAAAATCATTCTCCCATAATTGTTTATCCATGATTTGGTCATATACAGATTTGCTGAATGTTAAAATCTTGAAACTTGTGTACTTTTTTATTTTATTTTTTCGACTTGATAGTTTGCTGACATGGAATAGATCTGAATCGAGCTCCGTACCACTTTTTATGCGTTTTACAATGTCTTCAGTTGTTGTTTTTTCATCGAATTTTGAAACATGAATTGAAAAAATTTCATTTTCACTGGATGGTTTATTTAATGCACTCAAATTCATTGTATTATTCATCACCATTCCCAAGTTTAAAGGATCACGTTTAGAGTTATCATTTTCATTTTCGTATTGTTTTATTTGTTTGAATTCGTCTTTACATAGTTCACAAACTACCGAAAACGGTGAATCGACATCGAATGAAGTTTTGAAATTGGCAATTTTGGTTTTATCCTCAATAAAATTCGATTTTCCTCTGTCTTGGAGAAGTAGGCCAAATCGTTGTAGAATTTCTTTCACAGGATTTATTAGTGTTCTATGTGACATGCATTCGATGTAGATTGGTTTAAAACAAAACATACAATTAATATTTAATCCGTTGTATATTTTGCCTTCACATTTTTTTACAGCACAACAATGCAAGTTTGACATTATGTATTATGTAATGCAACAACAGTGAAATGTAAATAGTTTGATTTTGAATTAGTTTTTTTTTTTAAGCAAAATTATACGAACTTCTATATTTTCCAATAGAAGAGTAATAAATCTTTGTTTTCAAACAATTTTATTATTTTATTTTGATAAAAAAAACTATTTTATATAATTATTTTGTAGAGCACAGTATTTTCGATGTAGTACGTTTGACAGTTTGACACTCCAGAGCTATATTATATTGATATATTTTCATTTTGGAATCAACAGAAAATAGGCGATGATATTTATTTTCATGTTGAAATTTAAAAAAAAGGAATTGAATGGATTTCAATCAATAATTTGTTTCAACAATCAAATTAAAACATTTTCGAAAAGTGCAGTTGGAAAAGATCATAAATTCAAATTAAATGTGTCAAATATGTAAAACAATTTAATCCACGAAAATTTATGTTATATTTGAAATTTGTAGAACTCATAACGAATAGAAAATTCAAAATTCATGACTATTGCATGACTTGACTTGACCAAATCAAAAAATTGCAAATATATGATGTCAAAAGAAACAAGAAGTTCTCGCTAAACCTAATAATTAAATCCAGATCTTTGAATGATTTTTAAAATTCCTTTGTTTTTTACTAAAATACGCATGCATTAAATTATTATATAAATCAATGCTTAAATTTACTTCATGCATATGAATTTAATTTTTCCCATTTTCATGACTGTTTTTTGAGTCATCGTAACTAAATACGAAAGTACATAACTAAAAGTACTACACTGTATGGATGTCCAATCCTTTTAAAATATATTTTCTGAAATGAACTTCAATTTTCATTTGTTCTTTACTAAAATACGCATGCATTAAAATACTGTACAATTTCAAATATTTATTTAATTTTCTTCTACTTTTTTTATTACAATTAGCATGCATTAAAATACTGTACAATTTCAAATATTTATTACTTTTCCGCACATGAAATGTGCTTAGGAAAAGTATTGGTTTTGCCTCAAAAATTCAACTCCACATTGCTTGAGTAAATGAACTCCGATCGGGCTCAAATTTTGACCAGAGTCTCAGTTCACCATGGGAACAAATCTTGATTTGCACTTTTTTTATTTGGATACTCGGTTCTGGTACCTCCGGTGCAAAATGGCGTCGTCGTCGTCGTCGTCGTAGTCTGTACGTTAGCACGATAACTCTCGAACGGAGTCTCAAATCCCAAAGTGACAAAAGCAAATTTGTTCAGTATTATTACCGGATGTTTCCTATTGAATTTGAGCCATATCGGTGTAGTCGTTCCAGAGATATGTGCATTCAAGTGCAAGTGAGTCGGGTTTTCAGTACATTTTCACACAAAAACTGATTTTCACATTTTTGACTCTCCTGACCGTATTTTTCAACGAAAATTCATGCTGCTTGCGTCATTTGAATGGTATTCAAGCGCGCTTGACGTTTTACGTATTCAAAAAGTGCATAAAATGTTTCTTCATGCTGAAAAATCATGAAATGTGAACATGTTTGAAAATATACGAAATTTTTAGAAAATTCTCAGAAAATTGAACTGTAAAAAATGAAAATGACTCACAAATGGATTCTTAAATTGCACAGTATTGTCACCGGAGGTTTCCTATTTAATTTGAGCCATATTGGTATAGCCGTTCCAGAGATATGTGCATTCAAGTGCACGTGAGTCGGGTTTTCAGTACATTTTTACACAAAATCTGATTTTCGCATTTTTGACTCTCCTGACCGTATTTTTCAATGAAAATTCATGTTGCTTGCGTCATTTGAATGGTGTTCAAGCGCGCTTGACGTTTTACGTATTCAAAAAGTGCATAAAATGTTTTTTCATGCTGAAAAATCATGAAATGTGAACATGTTTGAAAATATACGAAATTTTTAGAAAATTCTCAGAAAATTGAACTGTAAAAAATGAAAATGACTCACAAATGGATTCTTAAATTGCACAGTATTGTCACCGGAGGTTTCTTTTTTAATTTGAGCCATATTGGTATAGCCGTTCCAGAGATATGTGCATTCAAGTGCACGTGAGTCGGGTTTTCAGTACATTTTTACACAAAAACTGATTTTCACATTTTTGACTTTCCTGTCCGTATTTTCCAATGAAAATTCCTGCAGTTTGCATCATTTGAAAGGTATTTAAGCCCGCTTGAAGTTTTACATATTCATACAATGCACAAAATGTATCTTCATGCCGAAAAATCATGGAATATGAATGCGTGTGAAAATGTACGAAATTCTTAGAAAATGTAAGTTTGATATGAATATATCTGGCTCATATGTTCTACCCCTACAACCATCCGTCAAAATTGATGGATGGGTCCAAAGACCATCCGAGAGGATGGAGTAATATATCCGCGTACAATATCCGACCTTTGGCGGATGTCATATACTATCCGCGAACACCATGACGGATGTTATGTTCCATCCGACTGGCTCTTGACGGGTACCCAATACTATCCGCCATTCTATTAAAAGACGGTGCATAGGTATCCACGACAATTTATATTAAGTCGGATAGTTCATTGCATCCGTTGTTTGGAGTACCTAATGCTATCCGCCATTCTATTAACAGACGGTGCATAGGTATCCACGACAATTTATATTAAGTCGGATAGTTCATTGCATCCGTTGTTTGGAGTGTCTTTTTAATCTATGAATGAGTCGAAGTATCCGCCAATATGATATGTTCTTTCCTCGCAGAAAAATTTGTGTATATACATAATGGCGGATAGTTTCTTCTATCCATTTTAGGTATATAGAAGAATGAATAAGATGCTAAGGTGTACATAAAAACATTGATTTTCTCTCAAAAAAAAAAACAAAAATTTATTATGAATAACTGTTGATTTTGTCCTTACTTACTGCAATGAAAATAACAGAAATTTAAAATAATTTCGCAATGCACAATTTTTAAATTAAAGAAGTTCATTGCGATTCATGTCACTTTTTGACAGTATACTGACTGGCCTTTCATCTTGATATTTTGGTATCTGTGACGCAAATCACTGTAAAAGAAGAGTGATGAAATTAATATTTCAACGAATATTCATTAAACATTCCTTTTTAAAATTGTGCTATATTTCCTTACTTCACTCATGGATTCAATTGTCCTTTCGCCTTTTAGTGTGTCTTATGTTAACCGAAGATGTTGGTCTTTTATCGGTAATAACGAATGACTTTTTAGTGGGTGGCTGAGCTTCGGATGCCGATGACCCTCTTTTCATTGCCTTGCGCTTTGTTTGTTCAGAATTCTCAGGCTGAAATTTCATCGGTTCAGAAAGATAACCTGAGAAGTAGAGAAGTATCGAAATTGTAAAGGGATTGGTGCTTGTATGTATTTAACTTCGACCAACGATAAACCAAATTATATCCGTACGACAGCAATAAAGATTCAACTGTATGAGCTGCTTTTGTTTGTCTGTCTCCGAAAAATCCATGTACATGTAGAAATTGTCCACGGATAACGTATAGTATTTGGTATCATCAAATAGTTAGACCTGAGTGAAATCAAATATCATTTACTTATGTCTGGTAATGTGGTCCTTTTCGACACACTCGCCAAAAAGTCGCCTACTCCGAACGTATCGTCATCATCCTGAAGTCTACGAACCAGATCCTTTATTTTTTTGTCTCGCTGTCGATCGTTTGGTCGTTTCCGTTGGAGTTGTTTGTCATCATCCGCAAAATTTGATCTGACTAAATCGAGCATATCGAGATGCTTACCGAACTCGTGGTACTGCAACCGCTCTATAAATTTGAAGAGATTTGGATGTCTCGGAAATGTCCGTTTCAGCACTGAGTTCAATGCTTCCAAAGAAGATGTTGTCCGCATATTCACATCAAATACTGAGAGCAGGTTTCTCTTGTTCTGGAATATGGTTGGATACATACGGCTATTATTATCGTCATATTCTCAATATTAGTTTTCAACGAAACAAAGAAATAGATTTGGAAAAAAGATTTCACCTGCCTGATCCAATACTCAAAGTATCTGAAGAAAGGCTGTAGCTTATCTGTCAGACTACTATTCACTGCCAGTCGTTTGATATGTTCCAGGCCATCATTGAAGTATGCTGCTGGCAACAACGGGAGACTCATTACCATTCTTTTTATCAATCTGGCAGAGGGATTTACTTTGAGCAACGCTCTCAAACCAAGACTGACGAGTTTTTGACGAATACAAACGCAATAGTGGTACCAACAGCCTCTTAAGCTAGCAAAAGGCCATTTGTACCTTATGGAAAGTCGTAATCCGTCTTCAAAATCGGTAATTATCTCATCCGGTTCTAATTGAAATACATGTTCTTCAATGAAATCGAACACGGCTGAGTAGCATTCCGAGGACTTATTCGACATAAGTACGTAACAAACAGGAAATATCTGGAAAGTGAAAATGGATCTAAATTGATATCCGTTTACTACAAAAACACCCCACGGAGGTATTATACGTACGGATACGACAGAATATCCGCATGAACAATAAACATTGGTGACTTTATTAAATGCTTAAAGCATATAAACATGTTTATATAATGCATTTCAAATAGCAGAAAATATACGTACATCATTTTTGTACTCGATGGCAATTACCAAAAGTTGATAAAACATACGGGGAACGATACTGAATGTGCCGTCCATTAAATAACTTCGTTTCATCTTCTTTTCTTTGGTGATGTGTTCTTTTATCATATTTATGATGGCGATTGAAGCGAAAACATGAAATGTGAATGCTGACCGGACGACTGATCCAAAGTACAATTTTTGGCGTTTGTCCAACGTTCTTCCATATTCTTGAAGATTGTTTGGTTCGATCAAAAGCGCGGTATATTTTTTGTGAATTTCAAAAGGTCCATCATCTTCAGCAATTTTTGGCTTTTTCGGGTACTGTTTGTCTCTCAGTTTCTGTAGCTGGAATTTGATCGATTTGAATTTCAACTGAGTTTCCCCAGGCTTGCGTCTAATGAAAATTGTTGTATAATACAAATTGAGATCTAGTACAAATTATCTAGTATTTCACTCATGATTGATGATCAACGGATACCCAATTCTATCCGCCATTGTATTAATAGAAAATAGAACATATGACAATGGATGGTACGTAAACTATCCGAGTGATGGAATAATGTATCCGTACACAATACAGATGCCATATACTATCGTGGATACCATAAACTTAAAAAAAATATGTCATGTGTACACTTGACACAGATAACGTGGTAAGTGAAAAGGTATTATTTGATATTGCTGCACACAAATAAATTTGGAGGAAACTGTTATAAGGATTTCCTTTGGTATTCGTATTCGCACTCTTGGAAATTCATTTTTCTAATAATTACAGTGTAGCAGGTATATATTACAGCATAACATTGTATTAAAACACCAAAAATTATTACTCCACAATTGTTTGGGGCCCAAATCACCCCCATCGTTTGGAAGACTTTGGAGTCTGTGTTGAACTTATTCTAAGGTAAAACCAGTAACTATCCCAAGAAACTACTCCTTGAACTATCCGCTTTAGTATGTAATACACTACTTTTTTAAGGAAGAAAGGAGATAATTATGCTGACGGATAGAATGCCTCATGGCTATCCGTAAGTATATCAATGGATCGAAAAAATAGACCTAATGACGGATGGAATGATCTATTCGTCTCATTATCAATAGTCGAGGATACCATTGTAACATCTATCAATACAATGGTCGGTAGAATTGGGTATCCGTTAGTCATCAATCATGAGAAAAATTTGACAAATCAATAGCATTGTGTCAATCAACGATCATAACTACTTACTTAGATATTTCCTGCAAAAAGATATCATAAAGCGGAATTCGATATCCAGATGAAGGGCAATGCTCTTTCAACCACGAACATGTGTTTCGCATTGCGTTGAGAGAAAGCAAGTCTTCATACTTCACATTATGATCAGGATGAGAGTGGCACTCATTGTTCCTTTTCACCACATCACCGTCAACCATGCAGAAAACAGGACATGGTTCATAATCATCTTTGCCACGATTGTTTACATGGTAGCATTCGTACTGCATTTTTGAACCTCTTTGTGATTTTTTAACAAAAAGACATTTTTCGTGGTGAAGAAACAAAAGGGAACTCTTGCCATTGAAACCCACAACATAAGAGTGGGTTGCCATTTCTACTTCTTTGACTGCAAACATAAAAAATATAATGTATGGTATCACAGGTATGACATAATATGTGAGATTTTAGAAAAAGAGAAAATATGGGTTCTGCCCCAATAACCATCAAGAGGCATGTTCAGGTATGTTGGCTTTAAATGGATAGTCGATCCAGCAATCAGATGTATTGTCTATAAAAAATATCACAATTGCGGATACAATGTGTCAACACGGCATTGCATCAACGGATGCAATCACGGGGGCGACAGGAAAACGGCGTACTCTCGAACTAAATTTTTTTCTATAGAAATCGAAGGCGAAGTACATGGCGCTAAACTAGCTAGACTAGTGACGCTAGTGTCGCCATTTGAACATTTGTACGATCAATGTCGCCGCCATGGATGCAAACCGTCTATTATTTATATAGATATAAAAATGTCAAGAAATGCATAATACTGGTAAAGAATTTTACTTTGATGTCTGAAGAATTCACCCTCCCGAAGTGGTTCGCAACGCCGATCGAAGCGCCATAGTTTCAGCTGGCAACCGCTGGTTTTATGCCACTTGTGGCACAACAAAGTGCAATTTTTGGCACATTGTGAGAATGGTCGCGTTGCTTGCATTGCCCAGCTGGCACTACTTCGGGGGGGTGAAAGAATTGTTGTATATAGAAACAAGACAAAAAATATTGCCGAAGGGGTCAGCCCCTAAAAATCGCTCAAAAAAGGGTGAAAAATTAGCCCAAATTTTACCATTTTTGTGAACATTTTCCCCCTGAAATAAGGTTTTATTGGAGTCAAACCCTAATCAAGATCGATTTCATGCGTTTTCATGATCTACAAATTTGCTTCAGATATCACATTGAAATTCGTCACCTTTTACGAGATAAAATGACAGAAATGTTATTATCACTCTTATTACGCTAAATTATTGAATTTCCAAAATATTTATATTATACAAGAAAAATCGAATTTTATGTCTTAAATTGAATAAAATCAATATATCTCATACACGATGAGCATAGGTTCTCACCAAGGGTCCGAGGGGTCCGATTACCCCCTTCCCCCTGAGCGATCATTACCCTTCGAAGATTTTGCTCAGACTTTTTTTGTCTTCAATTTTTTCTGAGCTAGGGTCTGACCCAACATGGCCAAATAATTTGACCCGCCCTACCCTACAACCATCAGTCAAAATTGATATAAATACCATCCGAGAGGATGGAGTAATATATCCGCGTACAATATTCGAAATTTGGCGGATGTCATATATGTTGTGTTCCATCCGCGCAAAGGCACATTGGCCATTGACCCATTGGGTACCCAATACTATCCGCCATTCTATTAAGAGATGGTGCACCATCTACGCATGCGTAGGTATCCACGACAATTTATATTAAAGCCTTGATTACACATCTGTGCAATGACAAATTATCTGTGCATGAATTAAACATATAAATCGATATATTTCAGAAAAATCTGTGCATCTTGGTTGCACAGACAAAAATGTATGAACATTTAACAAACAAATAGTATTTTTCTGCAAAAATTGTGTATGAGCAGACTTTCTATAATTCATATTGAGATGCATGTTAAAATGCACAGATAATTTGTCTTTCCCTGTGGAAACATTTGTGAATACAATGACGGATAGTTTCTTGTATCCGTTTTGAGGAATATAGAAGAATGGATGATGTCTATTGCACGTTATCTACGTTTAATTACTTACTAACGTCGTGAACTGACTGAACTGACTTTTCAGTAAAGAGCTGAGAGTCAATTTTTTTCCATACACTGTAATTAATTACTTACCATTTTCTCTAATGTTACAGAAGCTTTGTTTATTTAATCGCATTTAATCTCATAGTTCCACTGCCATAATATTTATGCTTTATTGCCCCATCGTCAAGGGTATGACATAAAATATGTGATTTTAGAAAGAAAAGAAACACACGGGCACAATGGTTCACCCCTACAACCATCAGGAGGAAGTATAAGATATGTGGGCTATATATGGATTGTTGATCCACCAATTAAATGCATTGATTATAAATGAATACATTGGGATACAATATACCATCCGCAGATTTATTATGAATATTGCGGATACAATATGTCAATGTTAAAATATACATGGATGGTCTATCATATCCATGTCAAAAATGAAAACACATCCATCCAGGTTCATTCTATTCTTTATTATGTATGTGAGTTTCATTTTGAATACATTGGATTCTGATTGAATATTTTGTTTGGATTATGATTATTTAAATGTTTGGATTTAATGAAAGTGGTTTAGTCACTTGGAATATTATTTGTTTTTTTTCACTCGTCGTGGAGGTTGTTTCCTACAACCATGAAGTGAATCTTCAACTTCAGATGAACGGCTTCTTTGAGTAACTATAAAATATAAAAACATGATTATGTAGTGTATTTGGATTAGTACTGTGTGAACCAGTACTAATGGTTCACACATAGTAGTAGTGAACCGGCCTTAAGCCTGTTGACAGATCTGCTGTCAACTTCATGTTGATGCTCTCTCTCTAAAACCAGATGTCGAACGAACAACACGTATTTGAAGCAACTGAATAAATTATCATAAAATCTTTAAAAATAAAGTGTCATCCTGTCGTTTCATTATAATTCAGGTGTGGGATTCGATTCAGCGGCAATTATTTTATTTGAAAAAGTGAAAATTTCGTGAAAATAAATTGAATTTCCGGAATATTTTTCAATTTCAATTTCGTGCAATGGCTAACATGTTGCGGAAAGCCGACATCGTGCGTGTATTGCAAGAGGCAAATGTAGAATTTGATCCAGAAGCAACGATTGTCCAACTGAGACCATTATATGACGAAGTAGTGAACCGTGCCGCGCAAAATCCACCAGATGCACAACAATTACAAAGAGGTGAACAACAGCATTTGGCAAATGCAAATGCAAATTGGGCTGAACAAATGCAACGTGAAGAAGAAGAATTGGATCGACAACTTGCAATTGCACGAAAAAAAACGTGAACTTATTCAGTTGCAACAAGATTTGAACGAATTGGACAGTCGGAAAATTGATTTACATGTGCTCGACGCGATGATGAGTAAATTTGATGGTTCTGATGTGCAAGATGTATCCAAATGGATTGCAGATTTAGAAAATGTGTTTGCCGTGTTCCGTTATAGTGAACGAGATAAATTGGTTGCTGCACGGCATTTGATGTCAGGTTATGCAAAACGGTATACGGATGTTATTCGTGTTCGCAGCTACAATGAACTAAAAGCAGAATTGATCAAGGAATTCCGACGTGCATTTACCGTTCAAGATGTGCTAAAACAGTTACGTTCACGTGTAATCAAATCAGATGAAACACCACGTCAATATGTAATTGAAATGCAATACATTGCAAGCCGTGCAGATGTAGCTGAAACGGATTTGATTGACATCATCATCGACGGTCTCAACGATAGATCATCTTTAATTTCGATGTTGTACAGTGCCACAACGATTGATCAATTGAAAGTGTTGATGGAAAGATATGAAAAGAAACGTCGTGCAACAGTGTCAGTGCCAATGCCAGTGAAGATGCAAACAGTTGTCAGTGGTTCAACAGGTGCTGTGCCGAAACAAAGTACATCATTTGGTTTAACAAATACAAGTGCAAGTGTGAATGCAAACACTCCCGTCGACTTAGCCACCGTTCGTTGCTATAATTGTTTTGCATTTGGCCATTATCAGAGCGCATGTCCGGCACCAAAACGGCCACCAAACAGCTGTTTTATATGTGCAGAAGTTGGCCATACACGTCATAATTGCCCCAAAAAGAAGAAACCATCAGATGCTCCAGCCGCCACAGCCGCCACAGTTGCAGCAGCAGTTAATCAACGCGACGATTGGAATGAAGATTGGGATGAAGAGGCAGAAGTACGTCGACTTGCAGCTCAATTGAAGCACCATAACTTGGTAAGTGTTGCCTTCTATAAACAAAATAAGTGCACTGAATTAATTTCGCGTTTTGCTTTATTTGATTCTGGCAGTCCCGTTAGCTGTGTCCAAAAATCATACGTGCCTTTTATAGTGAACAGTAACCCAACATTTACTGGATTTCGTGGAATGGGCAATAAAAAATTAAGTATGTATGGCTATGTGAAATGTAAATTTTTGTTTCGTGAACATGATTTAACGCATTATTTTATTGTTTTGCCAGATGAAGAGGCAGCCGTACCTCTTTTGATTGGACGTGACTTGCTCAATAGAATGAATATTCATTTATGCCAAATAAAACAAACAAAATACAGTATTAATGATTTGTTAAGTTTAAATAAAGCAAATAAAGCCCAGATTCCGTCACAAAAAGTTGTCAGTGCACTTAAGTTGTTCGATTTATTTAAGAGTTCATGTAGTTATGACACACAGAAGATAGATGAAATACTTAAAGAAGATGTTAACTGTAAGTCTGACCCAGAGGTAAATTTGATTGAAGACCTTATGTCCTGTGAATCTCGTTTTAAGTCACTTGTTGGTGTTGTAAATTTAACAGATGAAAATGAGTTAATTGATTATGATGAGGTGATACTAATGGTAAGTGCAGATGAGACAGAGGAACTTTTAATTAATATTGATAAACAGTTGGGAAAAACAGATGCAGATGATCTGAAATCAATCATTAATGACAATTACATAAAATTATCAGACAAAAATCAGAGGCTCAGTGGCTATTGTATGAAAATTAAAGTAAACAGTGACACGCCAGTGTACAGTAATCCGCGCAGATTGTCATATAAAGAGAAAGTTGAAATACAAAAGACAATCGATGACCTGTTGGCTCAGGGAATAATCAGACAAAGTGAATCCCCTTATGCGTCACCGATAGTATTAGTACGAAAGAAAAATGGCGAACTAAGAATGTGTGTTGATTATCGTGCTCTGAATAAAATAACAGTGAAAGATCGTTTCCCTTTGCCCCTAATTGAAGATTGTTTAGAATATTTGGGTGGGAAGAAATATTTTAGTACAATAGATTTGAAAAGTGGATTTCATCAGGTACCAATGGATGAAGAATCGATTCCGCTTACGGCGTTTGTGACACCAATGGGTCATTATGAGTATTGTTATATGCCATTTGGTCTAACCAATGCACCGCCTGTGTTTCAGAGAATAATAAATCATGTGTTAAAATCATTGATTGACGCGAGAAAAATTGTGGTTTATTTAGATGATATCAACATTGCTACGAAAACATTGGAAGAGCACCGTGAAGTGCTAGCAGAAGTTTTGCGACTATTGGCAGAAGCCGGGCTAAAAATTAATTTCAAAAAGTGTAAATTTGCGTATCAAGAGATTGAATATTTGGGTTATGTTGTGAATGAAATTGGAATCAGACCGAATGATGCACATTTGAATGCGATTAAGAATTTTCCGGTGCCAAAGAACACAAAAGAAGTTGCATGTTGTGTGGGACTTTTTTCATATTTCAGACGATTTGTTTATAATTTTTCTCGAATTGCTAAGCCATTAAATAAATTGAACAATAAAAATGTTAAATTCGAATGGACAGATGAATGCATGAAGGCATTCGAAATATTGAGAGCAAAATTAACAGAGCCACCAATTTTGGCAATTTTTGACCCGAAACGGGAAACGGAATTACACACAGATGCATGCACGCGTGGGTATGGTGGAATGTTATTACAAAAACAAGATGATGGTAAATGGCATCCTGTGGCTTATTTCTCTAAAACGACCACGGATGCAGAAACGCGTTATCACAGCTTTGAATTAGAAACTTTGGCAATTGTGTATGCACTGAACAGATTTAGGACGATGTTGGGGGCCTCATTCACAGTGGTCACTGATTGCAATTCGTTGGTGCAGGCACTGGATAAGAAAAATATTAATCCAAGAATTGCTCGTTGGACTCTGGGTTTCCAAGAATTTGATTTCAAAGTGCGACATCGCAGTGGGACACAGATGGCTCATGTTGATGCCCTGAGCAGATTGCCTTCTATTTGTACTATCACGGACAATGAGGTTGATTTAAATATTCAAATTGCACAGTCTCGTGACCCGGTGCTTAATGGGCTGAAAGAAAGATTAGAAAAAACAGATGTACCCGGTTATGAATTAGAAAATGGTTTAGTATTTCGTGTCAGTGGTCAATATCAACAGTTGTATGTGCCGAGTGAAATGGAAGAAAATGTGATGAGAATGGTGCATGAGAGTTATGGGCATTTGGGTATTGATAAATGTGCAAATCAAATCCAGAAACACTATTGGTTCCCATTGATGCGAGAGAAATTAAATAAATTTATTCGTAATTGTCTCAAGTGTATTTATTATTCGGCCTTGCCCAGAAGTAATGAACGGAATTTGTACAATATTCCAAAGAAGCCGGAACCATGGGATACGTTACATATTGATCACTTCGGTCCATTGGAAACTGTTAATTCAAAGCATAAGCATGTTCTTGTTGTCATTGATGCCTTTACCAAATTTACAAAATTATATGCTGTAAATACGAGCTCAAAAGAAACCATTTGTGTTCTAAAAAAATACTTTTTGGATTACAGCCGCCCAAAAAGAATTGTACATGATCGTGGAACGGGTTTTATGTCCAAAGAATTTAAGGAATTTTGTGAGGAAAATAATATAACTCGTGTTATCAATGCGGTAGCTTCTCCTCAGTCGAACGGTCAGGTTGAAAGGGCCAACCGTACAGTGAAAGCTATTTTGGCGAAAATAACCGAGCCCATGAGTCATACAGATTGGAAGAAAAAATTAACTGAAGTCGAATTTGCGGTCAATAATACTGTACACTGTGCTACAAAACAGTCACCGAGTAAATTGTTGTTTGGAGTTGAGCAAAGAGGTCAGATGATTGATGAACTAACGGAATATTTGCATGATGTATATTCAAAAGAAACTGAAAATTTAACAGAAGTAAGAGCTCAAGCAGAGCAAATGATACAAAAGTCTCAGATGCACAACCAGAAGTATTTTGATGAAAAACATAAGCCACCAAAAGAATTTAAAGTAGGAGATATTGTTGTAATTAAAAATGTGGACACTACGATAGGAAAAAATAAAAAACTGATTCCAAAATACAAGGGGCCTTATGTGATTCGTAAACAGTTGGGTCATGACCGATATGTTGTAACTGATGTAGAGAATTGTCAAGTAACTCAGATGCCATATAACAGTGTAATTGATTCTAGTAGAATGAAAAAGTGGTTAGAACCGTGTCATAATGAAAATGAATTGAACTCAGAAGGCAACACAGAAGAAAATGAGATAAATGAACAATTTGACAATGATGATTATTATACAGATTACGAATATTTAGATGATGCAGATTAAAATTGTAAACAATCGAGGTCGATTGTGCGTCAGGATTGGCCGAGTTGTAGTGTATTTGGATTAGTACTGTGTGAACCAGTACTAATGGTTCACACATAGTAGTAGTGAACCGGCCTTAAGCCTGTTGACAGATCTGCTGTCAACTTCATGTTGATGCTCTCTCTCTAAAACCAGATGTCGAACGAACAACACGTATTTGAAGCAACTGAATAAACTATCATAAAATCTT
>JACCIW010000019.1:0-10000 GCA_030463065.1 Aphidoletes aphidimyza
TAAACTCCAGTGTAAAACAAAGATACCAGAAAAGTATCTAGATAAGATTTAGATACTTACCCAATTTTTTGAAATGTATCTAGATATTTTCGAGATAAGTATCTTATCTTTTGTAAAAAAGATAAGATTTTATCTCATATCTTGAGATACATTTTCCAAGATACATGACAAAAAATTGAGCAATTTCAGCACAAAAAAACAATAACAAAAATGTTAAAAAATAATAGTAAAAAATGAAAAACTGATGAGTGAGTGTGAATTTATTCTTCTTTCAACTTAAATTATTTTAAATTCACATTTCGAAATTGAATTTCAATTTATTCACTCTTCTCCGAACAATGGGTATAGTTCGTCCCATGGGTCGCGCACAACGATAGCTGCTTGTGAGCTCGAAATCGGTAATTGAGGAGCGGCTTCTTCATTCGGTTGATCGATTCCATCGTTCGCCTCATTTTCATTCGATACACTTTGATTGGGATTTTCGAGTTGTGGGTCAATGTATACGGGACCGAACGCGTAAACATTGAACTTATAGCTCATTTGCCATAAACGAAGTCGCATCATGAACTCGACCTTTTCACTTTTGATTTTGAATCGAACGTCTTGCGGTCCTTCGACAACATTTGGTTTCATGTGTTCGAACACAATAAAGCCGTTTGCAAGAATTTCGTAGCGTTCGTTAACGATGACCGTACGATCGCCAAATGCCAATGAAACGACTGCTTTGTCATCTTTGTTCAAAATTGTGATGAATCGTTTCATGTTTCGAGATGAAGAGAGTTCCAACGTATTCGACACCTTTGATATGAACGTTTCGATTCCTGGTAACCAAAGAGGTGTTTCGCCAATTTGTACTTCATTTGTACCGTCCATGACCACGATTGAATCAATTGATTGAAAATCGATTGATGTCAATTTTTTCAGTTCGAATACGGTCTTTGTTCCAATGAATTGCGAAACGAAATCGGTCGTTGAGCAATCGCGCTGGTGTTGTGTCGGAGCATTTGCGACCGCATTACAAGTTGGACAGCGTGTATATTTTTGTGGCAAAGGGCAATTTTTCGACATATGTGTCGTTTCTTGTTGACAATTGTAGCAGAACATTGCGGCACCAAAAGTACAATTGTTTCCAGAGTTTGATTCGAAAATTTGGATGTAATTCGTATGCTAAAAAATCGATAAAAAAAATTAAATCAAAATTTATCGATATCGATTCGTTTAGATTCAAAGATTCACAGATGTTGACAATCACAATTACTTACATTTGTATGGAATTTCTCTTCTTTGTTGTTCCCGTTATCGATGACAATGTGCTATTGTATTCGTATTTACTTCGATATATGCGATAGCGTTTATTTTTACCGACAAAAACAGGAATATTTTCAATTCGAAAATTCAGATACACTAGAAAATCGTTAATAACAATAAAATCAAAATCTATCGATAACAATTCGTTTTTTCAATCGCAATTACTTACATTTGTACGGAATGTAGCTTCTTTGTTCACTTCGATATACTGTGTATTCAATGACATCTGAATTTCTTACCGGCTAAACAGATTGTCAAAGACGTATACGATGGCGCCACTAATATAAGCTTGTTACGTTCATCGTGTTCATTTGACATTCGTGTCAAATCAAATGAAAATGAAAACGAAATAACCATTCCAACGTGACAAGCGAACATTGAAAGTCGCAAACAATAAATACATATATATTATAGAGATTATATTATTTGTTAATCATTATATCGTGAGTACATTTTCATCAATATATTCTTTAATTATTTAGTTCATTGGAAAGAATAAATATATTATTCATATAATTTTCAATACTTCTAGAATCATAAAAAATGCCACGCAAAAATTGTAAAGTGGATGTGAAACAAAACGCATTACGACCGACGAGCGAAAATCGTATTATCATAACGAAAAGATTACGAGAAGATGACTTACAATTTGAAGGTGTTATGACTCGTTCGAAACGCCGCAAGCTGGAACAAATGCAAAAATCAAACGTTCTACGTCTCGATCAAAATACCGTTCCGAAAGTAGCTTGTAAAATGTCTGAAACCAATCGTATTGGTTCAAAATTCGTGGACAAACATCCGAGTCTCGTTAAGAAACAATTACGTAACGAAAATACATTGGCTTTCAAAACAAAAAATATCAGAATTGTTTTGCAAAGATTAACCGAAGATGACTTGATGAAAGCCAACGTTATTACAATGAAACCACCAGGTTCTGTAAAAGCAAGTGAACGAAACTCTCGATGTGAAAATTTAGCAACAATTGACAAACAATTATCCAGACAAGCGGTCGTAAAATTCAATTCAACGCATTCCGATGGAAAATCGAAAGCAGCACGAGTATTATCGAACGATACACTAGTATTATCGAATATCGAGCAAACATTGGACGTATCGATTATAAAAGCCGAATCAAAAGATGATAGCATTAAAACCAACAAAGCATCGATTACTAAAAGAATAGGTCCCGAATCATCATCGAATGCACTAGCTAAACCTGACTTTGTTGTTGGTGAGATCATTTGGGCCAAAATCAGAGGCAGTGCGCACTGGCCAGCACGAATCGAACGAATCACGATGACGGCCAGAGGTATAAAATTGTTCGAAATTCATTGGTACAATGACTACCGACGCAGCAAAATTTATTTATCGCAAATTTACAAATTCCTGATTAATTTTGAAACGTTCGCTTTGAAATTCAATGACGTTGTCGGATTAAAAACAGCTGCGTTTGAAGCCATGTACGAGTATAGACAAAGAATAAATAAAGTTCAGTAAACATAAAAATTAATAAATAATAAACCCAATTTTGTACAGAAAACAAGTAGTTTTTTTTAAATAAATTTATTGCAAATTTTATGCTATTTAAGTTGGCAGCATTGTTATTTGACAGTGATTGTCAATCAAATTGATGACTATTATTCATTATACATATACCAGATCGAAAAGTCTGATCATTTATTTATCCATATATTTTATTCTATATTTAATCAAATAAATTCGAAATTAATAATGAGCTCATCGGTTACAATTGAAACTCGTGGTCGTAAACGTTTTCAAGAATTCGTGGATGATACGGAGAGCGAAGAAACGACGAATAATGAACCATCAACAAGTGATGCTTCAGGTACACAACCAGCGAAACGTACGAAAACCACTATTCCACGGATATTAGACGGAATTTTTTTTACTATCGAATCGAATTCAAATGGAAACATCAATGCTCGTTGTACAGATTGTCGTAAATTAGTGAAGGGGAGTGTATCAAGCACAGGAAATTATAAGAAACATTATCGAACACATCCTGCTGCATTGCCTAGATTAGAAGCATATTTGGAATTGAAACATGAAGAAGCCACCAATTGTAATAAAACTCAGCCTACTCTGCAGAGATTCACTGCTGTGAAGCCCGAAAAGGTAATCTTCGCATTTTTAATACGAAATATCAACGTTAATTCGATCGATTCATACAATTTTTGTTCGTTACGTTCATAGCTTGCTAACGATTTGGTTAACTTCGTGATCGATGCAAACCTTCCATTCAGAGTAACTCAAAACAAAATGTTACGAACACTCTTGGAAAACACTAGCGGACGTACGGTTGAAGTTCCAGGGATACGAAAAATTATGGATACGCTGTCAGCAAAGTTCGAATTAGTGAAATCGAGTCTAATCAAAGCTCTTAAAGAGCAAAAGTACGTGTGCGCGACATGCGATGTTTGGTCTGCACATGGTAGGAGCTTCATTGGAATAACTGTACATTGGCTGACGTCAGATTACGAAAGAAAATCATACGTTATCGGCTTTCGACAAATTACCGGTAAACAAACGTATGATATCCTAGCGAAAATTTTAACGGACGTTTTTAAAGAATACGAATTACCGATCAGCAAAATCACACATATCGTTACCGATGGCGGGTCTAGCTTCTGTAAAGCGTTTCGAGTATTCGGACGATCAAATCAAGAAATGGATTTGGAAGACGTTGTTGAGAACGATGATGATGATGGTGTCGAATCGGATATTCGAACATCTTTTATGCATGACCAGGGTGAAATTTATTACAGCAATCAGCTTGACTTGAACAACATGGATGAAATCGTTTCAGATTTCGCGCATGGTGATTTTGAAGAATCTATCGATGAAATGATCGAAAACGATTTGAATAGAATGAACGGCGAATCGAATGTTGATGCTGAATTTGAAATTTTGAACGATGATACCGAATCGATTGAACGGATACAGTTACCACCGCAACGTCGCTGCGCATCGCATTTGTTGAATTTAACTTCAGGCAAATTCGAAAAATCGCTTACCGGCTCATCGAAAACCGCGCTCGTCAATGCTTTCAGTAAGCTGCATTCTTTGTGGGTATTGGTCGGTCGTAGCACAGAAGCAAGACAAATATGTCAAGACATAGCCGGATGTATGTTAAAAACTCCGTGCGTAACGCGCTGGAATTCGAAGTTCGACTCGACAGATCAATGTTTGAAAGTGAAGTTAAAGATCAATCCATTGATTCAAAAGCTACGCACTTCTTTGACTTCCGCTCGAAATTTACAATCACTCACGACATCCGATTGGAGTGTGTTGGAAGCATACCAAAAAGTATCGCGCCCAGTAGCTTTAGCTTTAGATAAGCTTCAGAGTGAAAAAAAACGGAAGTCAAGGGTACATAATGCCAACTTTGGTTGCTATGCGACACCATATTTCGGAACAAGTTGGTCGGCCAATCGTTGAAGAGTTCAGGAGAGTAATGCTTGGCGTAATCGATGAACAATTTCGCAAATATTTCGAAATCAATCAACAAAACAAAGAGTTGGTTTTAGCTACTATGAGCTTACCCCGTTTTAAGAATCATTATTTTCTCAACGAAATCGATAAAAGAATGGCACGAGAAATTTTACTAACTGAATGTATCCGACTAAGCGAAAACGTTACACCTGCCGTTGAAGAAAATGAAACGAACGAAACCGAAAAGGACGACTTTTTCGCTCCATTTAACGTACAATGCTCGCTCGTTCGTCGGAATTCAGTAGAAGGGAACATCGAATCGGAAATTTTACGTTACCTTTCTGATGATCGCAAAATCGATTCGATATTAAACGAATACACATCGATACGGAATGTTTATATGCGTCACAACACAACGTTATCGGCTTCTGCTGTCGTTGAACGCTTATTTAGCGGATCTTCGTTGGTACTCGCACCGCGTCGAAACAAACTTTCACCACAAAATCTCGAAAAAACCATTGTGGTCAAATATAACTGGGATCTTGTCGATAGTAAAAAAAACTGAAGCCAAATAAATATTTTCAATTATAATTACTAAAATTTTGTTTTAATTTTTGTTGGATTTTTTGAATTTGTATGGTATCTTGCATGTATCTTAAGATAAGATAATCAAAAATTTGAAAGATAAGATAAAAGATAAGATATTTTCGATTTTTGGGAATGTATCTAGATAAGATAAAAGATAGTATCTTATCTTATCTTATCTGGTATCTCATTCAAGATAAGATAAAATGATCACACACTGGTAAACTCCCATGTAGCGTATAGAAATCGGCTTGAAAACGTGAAAAAATATTTTTCGATTTTTTGTGTGCAAACTACCGGCTTTCCGAGACTTTCATAGTAAACTCCCATGTAGCGTATAGAAATCGGCTTGAAAACGTGAAAAAATATTTTTCGATTTTTTGTGTGCAAACTACCGGCTTTCCGAGACTTTCATAGTAAACTCCCATGTAGCGTATAGAAATCGGCTTGAAAACGTGAAAAAATATTTTTCGATTTTTTGTGTGCAAACTACCGGCTTTCCGAGACTTTCATAGTAAACTCCCATGTAGCGTATAGAAATCGGCTTGAAAACGTGAAAAAATATTTTTCGATTTTTTGTGTGCAAACTACCGGCTTTCCGAGACTTTCATAGTAAACTCCCATGTAGCGTATAGAAATCGGCTTGAAAACGTGAAAAAATATTTTTCGATTTTTTGTGTGCAAACTACCGGCTTTCCGAGACTTTCATAGTAAACTCCCATGTAGCGTATAGAAATCGGCTTGAAAACGTGAAAAAATATTTTTCGATTTTTTGTGTGCAAACTACCGGCTTTCCGAGACTTTCATAGTAAACTCCCATGTAGCGTATAGAAATCGGCTTGAAAACGTGAAAAAATATTTTTCGATTTTTTGTGTGCAAACTACCGGCTTTCCGAGACTTTCATAGTAAACTCCCATGTAGCGTATAGAAATCGGCTTGAAAACGTGAAAAAATATTTTTCGATTTTTTGTGTGCAAACTACCGGCTTTCCGAGACTTTCATAGTAAACTCCCATGTAGCGTATAGAAATCGGCTTGAAAACGTGAAAAAATATTTTTCGATTTTTTGTGTGCAAACTACCGGCTTTCCGAGACTTTCATAGTAAACTCCCATGTAGCGTATAGAAATCGGCTTGAAAACGTGAAAAAATATTTTTCGATTTTTTGTGTGCAAACTACCGGCTTTCCGAGACTTTCATAGTAAACTCCCATGTAGCGTATAGAAATCGGCTTGAAAACGTGAAAAAATATTTTTCGATTTTTTGTGTGCAAACTACCGGCTTTCCGAGACTTTCATAGTAAACTCCCATGTAGCGTATAGAAATCGGCTTGAAAACGTGAAAAAATATTTTTCGATTTTTTGTGTGCAAACTACCGGCTTTCCGAGACTTTCATAGTAAACTCCCATGTAGCGTATAGAAATCGGCTTGAAAACGTGAAAAAATATTTTTCGATTTTTTGTGTGCAAACTACCGGCTTTCCGAGACTTTCATAGTAAACTCCCATGTAGCGTATAGAAATCGGCTTGAAAACGTGAAAAAATATTTTTCGATTTTTTGTGTGCAAACTACCGGCTTTCCGAGACTTTCATAGTAAACTCCCATGTAGCGTATAGAAATCGGCTTGAAAACGTGAAAAAATATTTTTCGATTTTTTGTGTGCAAACTACCGGCTTTCCGAGACTTTCATAGTAAACTCCCATGTAGCGTATAGAAATCGGCTTGAAAACGTGAAAAAATATTTTTCGATTTTTTGTGTGCAAACTACCGGCTTTCCGAGACTTTCATAGTAAACTCCCATGTAGCGTATAGAAATCGGCTTGAAAACGTGAAAAAATATTTTTCGATTTTTTGTGTGCAAACTACCGGCTTTCCGAGACTTTCATAGTAAACTCCCATGTAGCGTATAGAAATCGGCTTGAAAACGTGAAAAAATATTTTTCGATTTTTTGTGTGCAAACTACCGGCTTTCCGAGACTTTCATAGTAAACTCCCATGTAGCGTATAGAAATCGGCTTGAAAACGTGAAAAAATATTTTTCGATTTTTTGTGTGCAAACTACCGGCTTTCCGAGACTTTCATAGTAAACTCCCATGTAGCGTATAGAAATCGGCTTGAAAACGTGAAAAAATATTTTTCGATTTTTTGTGTGCAAACTACCGGCTTTCCGAGACTTTCATAGTAAACTCCCATGTAGCGTATAGAAATCGGCTTGAAAACGTGAAAAAATATTTTTCGATTTTTTGTGTGCAAACTACCGGCTTTCCGAGACTTTCATAGTAAACTCCCATGTAGCGTATAGAAATCGGCTTGAAAACGTGAAAAAATATTTTTCGATTTTTTGTGTGCAAACTACCGGCTTTCCGAGACTTTCATAGTAAACTCCCATGTAGCGTATAGAAATCGGCTTGAAAACGTGAAAAAATATTTTTCGATTTTTTGTGTGCAAACTACCGGCTTTCCGAGACTTTCATAGTAAACTCCCATGTAGCGTATAGAAATCGGCTTGAAAACGTGAAAAAATATTTTTCGATTTTTTGTGTGCAAACTACCGGCTTTCCGAGACTTTCATAGTAAACTCCCATGTAGCGTATAGAAATCGGCTTGAAAACGTGAAAAAATATTTTTCGATTTTTTGTGTGCAAACTACCGGCTTTCCGAGACTTTCATAGTAAACTCCCATGTAGCGTATAGAAATCGGCTTGAAAACGTGAAAAAATATTTTTCGATTTTTTGTGTGCAAACTACCGGCTTTCCGAGACTTTCATAGTAAACTCCCATGTAGCGTATAGAAATCGGCTTGAAAACGTGAAAAAATATTTTTCGATTTTTTGTGTGCAAACTACCGGCTTTCCGAGACTTTCATAGTAAACTCCCATGTAGCGTATAGAAATCGGCTTGAAAACGTGAAAAAATATTTTTCGATTTTTTGTGTGCAAACTACCGGCTTTCCGAGACTTTCATAGTAAACTCCCATGTAGCGTATAGAAATCGGCTTGAAAACGTGAAAAAATATTTTTCGATTTTTTGTGTGCAAACTACCGGCTTTCCGAGACTTTCATAGTAAACTCCCATGTAGCGTATAGAAATCGGCTTGAAAACGTGAAAAAATATTTTTCGATTTTTTGTGTGCAAACTACCGGCTTTCCGAGACTTTCATAGTAAACTCCCATGTAGCGTATAGAAATCGGCTTGAAAACGTGAAAAAATATTTTTCGATTTTTTGTGTGCAAACTACCGGCTTTCCGAGACTTTCATAGTAAACTCCCATGTAGCGTATAGAAATCGGCTTGAAAACGTGAAAAAATATTTTTCGATTTTTTGTGTGCAAACTACCGGCTTTCCGAGACTTTCATAGTAAACTCCCATGTAGCGTATAGAAATCGGCTTGAAAACGTGAAAAAATATTTTTCGATTTTTTGTGTGCAAACTACCGGCTTTCCGAGACTTTCATAGTAAACTCCCATGTAGCGTATAGAAATCGGCTTGAAAACGTGAAAAAATATTTTTCGATTTTTTGTGTGCAAACTACCGGCTTTCCGAGACTTTCATAGTAAACTCCCATGTAGCGTATAGAAATCGGCTTGAAAACGTGAAAAAATATTTTTCGATTTTTTGTGTGCAAACTACCGGCTTTCCGAGACTTTCATAGTAAACTCCCATGTAGCGTATAGAAATCGGCTTGAAAACGTGAAAAAATATTTTTCGATTTTTTGTGTGCAAACTACCGGCTTTCCGAGACTTTCATAGTAAACTCCCATGTAGCGTATAGAAATCGGCTTGAAAACGTGAAAAAATATTTTTCGATTTTTTGTGTGCAAACTACCGGCTTTCCGAGACTTTCATAGTAAACTCCCATGTAGCGTATAGAAATCGGCTTGAAAACGTGAAAAAATATTTTTCGATTTTTTGTGTGCAAACTACCGGCTTTCCGAGACTTTCATAGTAAACTCCCATGTAGCGTATAGAAATCGGCTTGAAAACGTGAAAAAATATTTTTCGATTTTTTGTGTGCAAACTACCGGCTTTCCGAGACTTTCATAGTAAACTCCCATGTAGCGTATAGAAATCGGCTTGAAAACGTGAAAAAATATTTTTCGATTTTTTGTGTGCAAACTACCGGCTTTCCGAGACTTTCATAGTAAACTCCCATGTAGCGTATAGAAATCGGCTTGAAAACGTGAAAAAATATTTTTCGATTTTTTGTGTGCAAACTACCGGCTTTCCGAGACTTTCATAGTAAACTCCCATGTAGCGTATAGAAATCGGCTTGAAAACGTGAAAAAATATTTTTCGATTTTTTGTGTGCAAACTACCGGCTTTCCGAGACTTTCATAGTAAACTCCCATGTAGCGTATAGAAATCGGCTTGAAAACGTGAAAAAATATTTTTCGATTTTTTGTGTGCAAACTACCGGCTTTCCGAGACTTTCATAGTAAACTCCCATGTAGCGTATAGAAATCGGCTTGAAAACGTGAAAAAATATTTTTCGATTTTTTGTGTGCAAACTACCGGCTTTCCGAGACTTTCATAGTAAACTCCCATGTAGCGTATAGAAATCGGCTTGAAAACGTGAAAAAATATTTTTCGATTTTTTGTGTGCAAACTACCGGCTTTCCGAGACTTTCATAGTAAACTCCCATGTAGCGTATAGA
>JACCIW010000019.1:20000-26486 GCA_030463065.1 Aphidoletes aphidimyza
CGATTTTTTGTGTGCAAACTACCGGCTTTCCGAGACTTTCATAGTAAACTCCCATGTAGCGTATAGAAATCGGCTTGAAAACGTGAAAAAATATTTTTCGATTTTTTGTGTGCAAACTACCGGCTTTCCGAGACTTTCATAGTAAACTCCCATGTAGCGTATAGAAATCGGCTTGAAAACGTGAAAAAATATTTTTCGATTTTTTGTGTGCAAACTACCGGCTTTCCGAGACTTTCATAGTAAACTCCCATGTAGCGTATAGAAATCGGCTTGAAAACGTGAAAAAATATTTTTCGATTTTTTGTGTGCAAACTACCGGCTTTCCGAGACTTTCATAGTAAACTCCCATGTAGCGTATAGAAATCGGCTTGAAAACGTGAAAAAATATTTTTCGATTTTTTGTGTGCAAACTACCGGCTTTCCGAGACTTTCATAGTAAACTCCCATGTAGCGTATAGAAATCGGCTTGAAAACGTGAAAAAATATTTTTCGATTTTTTGTGTGCAAACTACCGGCTTTCCGAGACTTTCATAGTAAACTCCCATGTAGCGTATAGAAATCGGCTTGAAAACGTGAAAAAATATTTTTCGATTTTTTGTGTGCAAACTACCGGCTTTCCGAGACTTTCATAGTAAACTCCCATGTAGCGTATAGAAATCGGCTTGAAAACGTGAAAAAATATTTTTCGATTTTTTGTGTGCAAACTACCGGCTTTCCGAGACTTTCATAGTAAACTCCCATGTAGCGTATAGAAATCGGCTTGAAAACGTGAAAAAATATTTTTCGATTTTTTGTGTGCAAACTACCGGCTTTCCGAGACTTTCATAGTAAACTCCCATGTAGCGTATAGAAATCGGCTTGAAAACGTGAAAAAATATTTTTCGATTTTTTGTGTGCAAACTACCGGCTTTCCGAGACTTTCATAGTAAACTCCCATGTAGCGTATAGAAATCGGCTTGAAAACGTGAAAAAATATTTTTCGATTTTTTGTGTGCAAACTACCGGCTTTCCGAGACTTTCATAGTAAACTCCCATGTAGCGTATAGAAATCGGCTTGAAAACGTGAAAAAATATTTTTCGATTTTTTGTGTGCAAACTACCGGCTTTCCGAGACTTTCATAGTAAACTCCCATGTAGCGTATAGAAATCGGCTTGAAAACGTGAAAAAATATTTTTCGATTTTTTGTGTGCAAACTACCGGCTTTCCGAGACTTTCATAGTAAACTCCCATGTAGCGTATAGAAATCGGCTTGAAAACGTGAAAAAATATTTTTCGATTTTTTGTGTGCAAACTACCGGCTTTCCGAGACTTTCATAGTAAACTCCCATGTAGCGTATAGAAATCGGCTTGAAAACGTGAAAAAATATTTTTCGATTTTTTGTGTGCAAACTACCGGCTTTCCGAGACTTTCATAGTAAACTCCCATGTAGCGTATAGAAATCGGCTTGAAAACGTGAAAAAATATTTTTCGATTTTTTGTGTGCAAACTACCGGCTTTCCGAGACTTTCATAGTAAACTCCCATGTAGCGTATAGAAATCGGCTTGAAAACGTGAAAAAATATTTTTCGATTTTTTGTGTGCAAACTACCGGCTTTCCGAGACTTTCATAGTAAACTCCCATGTAGCGTATAGAAATCGGCTTGAAAACGTGAAAAAATATTTTTCGATTTTTTGTGTGCAAACTACCGGCTTTCCGAGACTTTCATAGTAAACTCCCATGTAGCGTATAGAAATCGGCTTGAAAACGTGAAAAAATATTTTTCGATTTTTTGTGTGCAAACTACCGGCTTTCCGAGACTTTCATAGTAAACTCCCATGTAGCGTATAGAAATCGGCTTGAAAACGTGAAAAAATATTTTTCGATTTTTTGTGTGCAAACTACCGGCTTTCCGAGACTTTCATAGTAAACTCCCATGTAGCGTATAGAAATCGGCTTGAAAACGTGAAAAAATATTTTTCGATTTTTTGTGTGCAAACTACCGGCTTTCCGAGACTTTCATAGTAAACTCCCATGTAGCGTATAGAAATCGGCTTGAAAACGTGAAAAAATATTTTTCGATTTTTTGTGTGCAAACTACCGGCTTTCCGAGACTTTCATAGTAAACTCCCATGTAGCGTATAGAAATCGGCTTGAAAACGTGAAAAAATATTTTTCGATTTTTTGTGTGCAAACTACCGGCTTTCCGAGACTTTCATAGTAAACTCCCATGTAGCGTATAGAAATCGGCTTGAAAACGTGAAAAAATATTTTTCGATTTTTTGTGTGCAAACTACCGGCTTTCCGAGACTTTCATAGTAAACTCCCATGTAGCGTATAGAAATCGGCTTGAAAACGTGAAAAAATATTTTTCGATTTTTTGTGTGCAAACTACCGGCTTTCCGAGACTTTCATAGTAAACTCCCATGTAGCGTATAGAAATCGGCTTGAAAACGTGAAAAAATATTTTTCGATTTTTTGTGTGCAAACTACCGGCTTTCCGAGACTTTCATAGTAAACTCCCATGTAGCGTATAGAAATCGGCTTGAAAACGTGAAAAAATATTTTTCGATTTTTTGTGTGCAAACTACCGGCTTTCCGAGACTTTCATAGTAAACTCCCATGTAGCGTATAGAAATCGGCTTGAAAACGTGAAAAAATATTTTTCGATTTTTTGTGTGCAAACTACCGGCTTTCCGAGACTTTCATAGTAAACTCCCATGTAGCGTATAGAAATCGGCTTGAAAACGTGAAAAAATATTTTTCGATTTTTTGTGTGCAAACTACCGGCTTTCCGAGACTTTCATAGTAAACTCCCATGTAGCGTATAGAAATCGGCTTGAAAACGTGAAAAAATATTTTTCGATTTTTTGTGTGCAAACTACCGGCTTTCCGAGACTTTCATAGTAAACTCCCATGTAGCGTATAGAAATCGGCTTGAAAACGTGAAAAAATATTTTTCGATTTTTTGTGTGCAAACTACCGGCTTTCCGAGACTTTCATAGTAAACTCCCATGTAGCGTATAGAAATCGGCTTGAAAACGTGAAAAAATATTTTTCGATTTTTTGTGTGCAAACTACCGGCTTTCCGAGACTTTCATAGTAAACTCCCATGTAGCGTATAGAAATCGGCTTGAAAACGTGAAAAAATATTTTTCGATTTTTTGTGTGCAAACTACCGGCTTTCCGAGACTTTCATAGTAAACTCCCATGTAGCGTATAGAAATCGGCTTGAAAACGTGAAAAAATATTTTTCGATTTTTTGTGTGCAAACTACCGGCTTTCCGAGACTTTCATAGTAAACTCCCATGTAGCGTATAGAAATCGGCTTGAAAACGTGAAAAAATATTTTTCGATTTTTTGTGTGCAAACTACCGGCTTTCCGAGACTTTCATAGTAAACTCCCATGTAGCGTATAGAAATCGGCTTGAAAAAGTGAAAAAATATTTTTCGATTTTTTGTGTGCAAACTACCGGCTTTCCGAGACTTTCATAGTAAACTCCCATGTAGCGTATAGAAATCGGCTTGAAAACGTGAAAAAATATTTTTCGATTTTTTGTGTGCAAACTACCGGCTTTCCGAGACTTTCATAGTAAACTCCCATGTAGCGTATAGAAATCGGCTTGAAAACGTGAAAAAATATTTTTCGATTTTTTGTGTGCAAACTTCCGGCTTTCCGAGACTTTCATAGTAAACTCCCATGTAGCGTATAGAAATCGGCTTGAAAACGTGAAAAATATTTTTCGATTTTGTGTGTGCAAACTACCGGCTTTCCGAGACTTTCATAGTAAACTCCCATGTAGCGTATTGAAATCGGCTTGAAAACGTGAAAAAATATTTTTCGATTTTTTGTGTGCAAACTACCGGCTTTCCGAGACTTTCATAGTAAACTCCCATGTAGCGTATTGAAATCGGCTTGAAAACGTGAAAAAATATTTTTCGATTTTTTGTGTGCAAACTACCGGCTTTCCGAGACTTTCATAGTAAACTCCCATGTAGCGTATTGAAAACGGCTTGAAAACGTGAAAAAATATTTTTCGATTTTTTGTGTGCAAACTACCGGCTTTCCGAGACTTTCATAGTAAACTCCCATGTAGCGTATAGAAATCGGCTTGAAAACGTGAAAAAATATTTTTCGATTTTTTGTGTGCAAACTACCGGCTTTCCGAGACTTTCATAGTAAACTCCCATGTAGCGTATAGAAATCGGCTTGAAAACGTGAAAAAATATTTTTCGATTTTTTGTGTGCAAACTACCGGCTTTCCGAGACTTTCATAGTAAACTCCCATGTAGCGTATAGAAATCGGCTTGAAAACGTGAAAAAATATTTTTCGATTTTTTGTGTGCAAACTACCGGCTTTCCGAGACTTTCATAGTAAACTCCCATGTAGCGTATAGAAATCGGCTTGAAAACGTGAAAAAATATTTTTCGATTTTTTGTGTGCAAACTACCGGCTTTCCGAGACTTTCATAGTAAACTCCCATGTAGCGTATAGAAATCGGCTTGAAAACGTGAAAAAATATTTTTCGATTTTTTGTGTGCAAACTACCGGCTTTCCGAGACTTTCATAGTAAACTCCCATGTAGCGTATAGAAATCGGCTTGAAAACGTGAAAAAATATTTTTCGATTTTTTGTGTGCAAACTACCGGCTTTCCGAGACTTTCATAGTAAACTCCCATGTAGCGTATAGAAATCGGCTTGAAAACGTGAAAAAATATTTTTCGATTTTTTGTGTGCAAACTACCGGCTTTCCGAGACTTTCATAGTAAACTCCCATGTAGCGTATAGAAATCGGCTTGAAAACGTGAAAAAATATTTTTCGATTTTTTGTGTGCAAACTACCGGCTTTCCGAGACTTTCATAGTAAACTCCCATGTAGCGTATAGAAATCGGCTTGAAAACGTGAAAAAATATTTTTCGATTTTTTGTGTGCAAACTACCGGCTTTCCGAGACTTTCATAGTAAACTCCCATGTAGCGTATAGAAATCGGCTTGAAAACGTGAAAAAATATTTTTCGATTTTTTGTGTGCAAACTACCGGCTTTCCGAGACTTTCATAGTAAACTCCCATGTAGCGTATAGAAATCGGCTTGAAAACGTGAAAAAATATTTTTCGATTTTTTGTGTGCAAACTACCGGCTTTCCGAGACTTTCATAGTAAACTCCCATGTAGCGTATAGAAATCGGCTTGAAAACGTGAAAAAATATTTTTCGATTTTTTGTGTGCAAACTACCGGCTTTCCGAGACTTTCATAGTAAACTCCCATGTAGCGTATAGAAATCGGCTTGAAAACGTGAAAAAATATTTTTCGATTTTTTGTGTGCAAACTACCGGCTTTCCGAGACTTTCATAGTAAACTCCCATGTAGCGTATAGAAATCGGCTTGAAAACGTGAAAAAATATTTTTCGATTTTTTGTGTGCAAACTACCGGCTTTCCGAGACTTTCATAGTAAACTCCCATGTAGCGTATAGAAATCGGCTTGAAAACGTGAAAAAATATTTTTCGATTTTTTGTGTGCAAACTACCGGCTTTCCGAGACTTTCATAGTAAACTCCCATGTAGCGTATAGAAATCGGCTTGAAAACGTGAAAAAATATTTTTCGATTTTTTGTGTGCAAACTACCGGCTTTCCGAGACTTTCATAGTAAACTCCCATGTAGCGTATAGAAATCGGCTTGAAAACGTGAAAAAATATTTTTCGATTTTTTGTGTGCAAACTACCGGCTTTCCGAGACTTTCATAGTAAACTCCCATGTAGCGTATAGAAATCGGCTTGAAAACGTGAAAAAATATTTTTCGATTTTTTGTGTGCAAACTACCGGCTTTCCGAGACTTTCATAGTAAACTCCCATGTAGCGTATAGAAATCGGCTTGAAAACGTGAAAAAATATTTTTCGATTTTTTGTGTGCAAACTACCGGCTTTCCGAGACTTTCATAGTAAACTCCCATGTAGCGTATAGAAATCGGCTTGAAAACGTGAAAAAATATTTTTCGATTTTTTGTGTGCAAACTACCGGCTTTCCGAGACTTTCATAGTAAACTCCCATGTAGCGTATAGAAATCGGCTTGAAAACGTGAAAAAATATTTTTCGATTTTTTGTGTGCAAACTACCGGCTTTCCGAGACTTTCATAGTAAACTCCCATGTAGCGTATAGAAATCGGCTTGAAAACGTGAAAAAATATTTTTCGATTTTTTGTGTGCAAACTACCGGCTTTCCGAGACTTTCATAGTAAACTCCCATGTAGCGTATAGAAATCGGCTTGAAAACGTGAAAAAATATTTTTCGATTTTTTGTGTGCAAACTACCGGCTTTCCGAGACTTTCATAGTAAACTCCCATGTAGCGTATAGAAATCGGCTTGAAAACGTGAAAAAATATTTTTCGATTTTTTGTGTGCAAACTACCGGCTTTCCGAGACTTTCATAGTAAACTCCCATGTAGCGTATAGAAATCGGCTTGAAAACGTGAAAAAATATTTTTCGATTTTTTGTGTGCAAAC
>JACCIW010000020.1:0-25837 GCA_030463065.1 Aphidoletes aphidimyza
TTGTCATAAAAGCCTCCACGGCAAATGACTTTCCCCACCAGTATTGATGCAGTTCTTCACGAACAACACATCGATACAAAAACATTCACGTCTTTCAGCCTCTACGGCTATCATTCATTGGCTTGTCCCAAATCGATCCAATTCCGTTTCGGATCATCGCATAGAGATTCGATATTACTGAACTGGCCAATGAAAGCATGCATCCAGCTACATACTGCATAACACGATGGTAGAAAAAACGACTTGGGCAAGGAGTAAACAACCTTGCTCCATCATTACTTCAAACTTCGTTTCAAAGGGCTCCTGTGTAATACGGGGCTAAGCACCATTAAGTCCAGCCGGGGTCACTGGCAGTCTCTGTGTCTTTTTGAAGACAGAGTGATGCGTTAGGTATGCGGGCAGATGTATTGTCAGTAAGAAACCACTATGCTGGTAACCGAGGTGTACTTAAAAGGTGCACTGAGGGCGTCATTGGACGTATGACTAAACACCTTATCCGGTGACATCTTATGCCAATCTGCAACATCCAAGTAGCTTTTTGAAGTGACTACATTCCTCAGTAAAACTTCAATTAGTGAAAGTCCTTGTCTGGCCACTGATGATGAAAACAGTAAATCATCCTGTTTTCGAAACAAGGCAAATTGATTGCAAATCCATTACGGATGAACAATCAATGTCTCTCTCCGCCCCTGTGCTATAAAATCCTTTACGGATAATAGCGATCCCCAAAATTGTATTGATTCAGTCCTTTACGGACAAATAATCGATACAAATGTCTCCATTGTCATAAAAGCCTCCACGGCAAATGACTTTCCCCACCAGTATTGATGCAGTTCTTCACGAACAACACATCGATACAAAAACATTCACGTCTTTCAGCCTCTACGGCTATCATTCATTGGCTTGTCCCAAATCGATCCAATTCCGTTTCGGATCATCGCATAGAGATTCGATATTACTGAACTGGCCAATGAAAGCATGCATCCAGCTACATACTGCATAACACGATGGTAGAAAAAACGACTTGGGCA
This sequence comes from Aphidoletes aphidimyza, assembly GCA_030463065.1. Lineage (NCBI taxonomy): Eukaryota > Metazoa > Arthropoda > Insecta > Diptera > Cecidomyiidae > Aphidoletes > Aphidoletes aphidimyza. The sequence goes on from JACCIW010000020.1 coordinate 1,032, forward strand.
AGGAGTAAACAACCTTGCTCCATCATTACTTCAAACTTCGTTTCAAAGGGCTCCTGTGTAATACGGGGCTAAGCACCATTAAGTCCAGCCGGGGTCACTGGCAGTCTCTGTGTCTTTTTGAAGACAGAGTGATGCGTTAGGTATGCGGGCAGATGTATTGTCAGTAAGAAACCACTATGCTGGTAACCGAGGTGTACTTAAAAGGTGCACTGAGGGCGTCATTGGACGTATGACTAAACACCTTATCCGGTGACATCTTATGCCAATCTGCAACATCCAAGTAGCTTTTTGAAGTGACTACATTCCTCAGTAAAACTTCAATTAGTGAAAGTCCTTGTCTGGCCACTGATGATGAAAACAGTAAATCATCCTGTTTTCGAAACAAGGCAAATTGATTGCAAATCCATTACGGATGAACAATCAATGTCTCTCTCCGCCCCTGTGCTATAAAATCCTTTACGGATAATAGCGATCCCCAAAATTGTATTGATTCAGTCCTTTACGGACAAATAATCGATACAAATGTCTCCATTGTCATAAAAGCCTCCACGGCAAATGACTTTCCCCACCAGTATTGATGCAGTTCTTCACGAACAACACATCGATACAAAAACATTCACGTCTTTCAGCCTCTACGGCTATCATTCATTGGCTTGTCCCAAATCGATCCAATTCCGTTTCGGATCATCGCATAGAGATTCGATATTACTGAACTGGCCAATGAAAGCATGCATCCAGCTACATACTGCATAACACGATGGTAGAAAAAACGACTTGGGCAAGGAGTAAACAACCTTGCTCCATCATTACTTCAAACTTCGTTTCAAAGGGCTCCTGTGTAATACGGGGCTAAGCACCATTAAGTCCAGCCGGGGTCACTGGCAGTCTCTGTGTCTTTTTGAAGACAGAGTGATGCGTTAGGTATGCGGGCAGATGTATTGTCAGTAAGAAACCACTATGCTGGTAACCGAGGTGTACTTAAAAGGTGCACTGAGGGCGTCATTGGACGTATGACTAAACACCTTATCCGGTGACATCTTATGCCAATCTGCAACATCCAAGTAGCTTTTTGAAGTGACTACATTCCTCAGTAAAACTTCAATTAGTGAAAGTCCTTGTCTGGCCACTGATGATGAAAACAGTAAATCATCCTGTTTTCGAAACAAGGCAAATTGATTGCAAATCCATTACGGATGAACAATCAATGTCTCTCTCCGCCCCTGTGCTATAAAATCCTTTACGGATAATAGCGATCCCCAAAATTGTATTGATTCAGTCCTTTACGGACAAATAATCGATACAAATGTCTCCATTGTCATAAAAGCCTCCACGGCAAATGACTTTCCCCACCAGTATTGATGCAGTTCTTCACGAACAACACATCGATACAAAAACATTCACGTCTTTCAGCCTCTACGGCTATCATTCATTGGCTTGTCCCAAATCGATCCAATTCCGTTTCGGATCATCGCATAGAGATTCGATATTACTGAACTGGCCAATGAAAGCATGCATCCAGCTACATACTGCATAACACGATGGTAGAAAAAACGACTTGGGCAAGGAGTAAACAACCTTGCTCCATCATTACTTCAAACTTCGTTTCAAAGGGCTCCTGTGTAATACGGGGCTAAGCACCATTAAGTCCAGCCGGGGTCACTGGCAGTCTCTGTGTCTTTTTGAAGACAGAGTGATGCGTTAGGTATGCGGGCAGATGTATTGTCAGTAAGAAACCACTATGCTGGTAACCGAGGTGTACTTAAAAGGTGCACTGAGGGCGTCATTGGACGTATGACTAAACACCTTATCCGGTGACATCTTATGCCAATCTGCAACATCCAAGTAGCTTTTTGAAGTGACTACATTCCTCAGTAAAACTTCAATTAGTGAAAGTCCTTGTCTGGCCACTGATGATGAAAACAGTAAATCATCCTGTTTTCGAAACAAGGCAAATTGATTGCAAATCCATTACGGATGAACAATCAATGTCTCTCTCCGCCCCTGTGCTATAAAATCCTTTACGGATAATAGCGATCCCCAAAATTGTATTGATTCAGTCCTTTACGGACAAATAATCGATACAAATGTCTCCATTGTCATAAAAGCCTCCACGGCAAATGACTTTCCCCACCAGTATTGATGCAGTTCTTCACGAACAACACATCGATACAAAAACATTCACGTCTTTCAGCCTCTACGGCTATCATTCATTGGCTTGTCCCAAATCGATCCAATTCCGTTTCGGATCATCGCATAGAGATTCGATATTACTGAACTGGCCAATGAAAGCATGCATCCAGCTACATACTGCATAACACGATGGTAGAAAAAACGACTTGGGCAAGGAGTAAACAACCTTGCTCCATCATTACTTCAAACTTCGTTTCAAAGGGCTCCTGTGTAATACGGGGCTAAGCACCATTAAGTCCAGCCGGGGTCACTGGCAGTCTCTGTGTCTTTTTGAAGACAGAGTGATGCGTTAGGTATGCGGGCAGATGTATTGTCAGTAAGAAACCACTATGCTGGTAACCGAGGTGTACTTAAAAGGTGCACTGAGGGCGTCATTGGACGTATGACTAAACACCTTATCCGGTGACATCTTATGCCAATCTGCAACATCCAAGTAGCTTTTTGAAGTGACTACATTCCTCAGTAAAACTTCAATTAGTGAAAGTCCTTGTCTGGCCACTGATGATGAAAACAGTAAATCATCCTGTTTTCGAAACAAGGCAAATTGATTGCAAATCCATTACGGATGAACAATCAATGTCTCTCTCCGCCCCTGTGCTATAAAATCCTTTACGGATAATAGCGATCCCCAAAATTGTATTGATTCAGTCCTTTACGGACAAATAATCGATACAAATGTCTCCATTGTCATAAAAGCCTCCACGGCAAATGACTTTCCCCACCAGTATTGATGCAGTTCTTCACGAACAACACATCGATACAAAAACATTCACGTCTTTCAGCCTCTACGGCTATCATTCATTGGCTTGTCCCAAATCGATCCAATTCCGTTTCGGATCATCGCATAGAGATTCGATATTACTGAACTGGCCAATGAAAGCATGCATCCAGCTACATACTGCATAACACGATGGTAGAAAAAACGACTTGGGCAAGGAGTAAACAACCTTGCTCCATCATTACTTCAAACTTCGTTTCAAAGGGCTCCTGTGTAATACGGGGCTAAGCACCATTAAGTCCAGCCGGGGTCACTGGCAGTCTCTGTGTCTTTTTGAAGACAGAGTGATGCGTTAGGTATGCGGGCAGATGTATTGTCAGTAAGAAACCACTATGCTGGTAACCGAGGTGTACTTAAAAGGTGCACTGAGGGCGTCATTGGACGTATGACTAAACACCTTATCCGGTGACATCTTATGCCAATCTGCAACATCCAAGTAGCTTTTTGAAGTGACTACATTCCTCAGTAAAACTTCAATTAGTGAAAGTCCTTGTCTGGCCACTGATGATGAAAACAGTAAATCATCCTGTTTTCGAAACAAGGCAAATTGATTGCAAATCCATTACGGATGAACAATCAATGTCTCTCTCCGCCCCTGTGCTATAAAATCCTTTACGGATAATAGCGATCCCCAAAATTGTATTGATTCAGTCCTTTACGGACAAATAATCGATACAAATGTCTCCATTGTCATAAAAGCCTCCACGGCAAATGACTTTCCCCACCAGTATTGATGCAGTTCTTCACGAACAACACATCGATACAAAAACATTCACGTCTTTCAGCCTCTACGGCTATCATTCATTGGCTTGTCCCAAATCGATCCAATTCCGTTTCGGATCATCGCATAGAGATTCGATATTACTGAACTGGCCAATGAAAGCATGCATCCAGCTACATACTGCATAACACGATGGTAGAAAAAACGACTTGGGCAAGGAGTAAACAACCTTGCTCCATCATTACTTCAAACTTCGTTTCAAAGGGCTCCTGTGTAATACGGGGCTAAGCACCATTAAGTCCAGCCGGGGTCACTGGCAGTCTCTGTGTCTTTTTGAAGACAGAGTGATGCGTTAGGTATGCGGGCAGATGTATTGTCAGTAAGAAACCACTATGCTGGTAACCGAGGTGTACTTAAAAGGTGCACTGAGGGCGTCATTGGACGTATGACTAAACACCTTATCCGGTGACATCTTATGCCAATCTGCAACATCCAAGTAGCTTTTTGAAGTGACTACATTCCTCAGTAAAACTTCAATTAGTGAAAGTCCTTGTCTGGCCACTGATGATGAAAACAGTAAATCATCCTGTTTTCGAAACAAGGCAAATTGATTGCAAATCCATTACGGATGAACAATCAATGTCTCTCTCCGCCCCTGTGCTATAAAATCCTTTACGGATAATAGCGATCCCCAAAATTGTATTGATTCAGTCCTTTACGGACAAATAATCGATACAAATGTCTCCATTGTCATAAAAGCCTCCACGGCAAATGACTTTCCCCACCAGTATTGATGCAGTTCTTCACGAACAACACATCGATACAAAAACATTCACGTCTTTCAGCCTCTACGGCTATCATTCATTGGCTTGTCCCAAATCGATCCAATTCCGTTTCGGATCATCGCATAGAGATTCGATATTACTGAACTGGCCAATGAAAGCATGCATCCAGCTACATACTGCATAACACGATGGTAGAAAAAACGACTTGGGCAAGGAGTAAACAACCTTGCTCCATCATTACTTCAAACCCTGCTTTTATAGTGAAGAGTTAAGAAGTGGAAAGTAAATTAAAAAGTGAAACATTAAGTGAATTTAAGCCAATTAATAAGTGTTTAATAAGTGTTTAAATTATTTTTGAGTGAAATTAAGACTAAATTAATTTACTCAATATAAGTGTACTTACTTAGTATACTGTAAATAAATAATTTGGCTGTTTCTAATCAGGTACGTAATATTCTAAGTTGACTCAAACCGTAGATCTTTCTGATCTTGGGTGCGAGGGCTTGGAATTAATTTATTATTATTTAATCTCTTATAAGGTTGAGATATAATAAAATATTTGTGAGCCTATGTCACATTTAATTCTTAACTTCAACACAACTGTGTTGCCATTGTCTCAAATGCGAGCATATTATTTCTAATAACTCTGAATTGGTCTGGCCACTGATGAGTGTGGAGTTCTCATCCTCCACGTGAAACCAATTACTATTTCTTATATTTCTGCTCGTTTATGCTCACATTAGTTAACATTGAGTCGATTCTGATGCCCAACACCTATAACTCAGGCGTTGCCAGTATTGCCTTTTGGTTACATTCGAAATTGCCCAATTGATTCAAGCTGGCACTTGCATCTCTCTCAATATAAAACCTTCACGGTTGATTGAGACTTGATCCAAGCTAAGGAATCATATCACATTTTTGGGTGTTGAAAATGTGAGACTCTAAGAGACATGTTGGAATTCATTTGAAGTACTTGTTTGTACTACATTTGAAACATTCTTAACATGGATAGGAACTGAGTGAGAGTCCAAATCGTTGTGGTGTGGTCCCAGTTGACCGACGTATTGGTGAGATCTCTGTGGCATCTATGTGCCTCTAAAAGACATAGATGACTCATGGAAGTCTTTGCGGTACAACGCCCTGCTTTTATAATACTTGGGGGTGTGGCCTAATTGGAAGCTCTGCCCACTTGGATGACGTCATACACAACCAATGACGTCATCAGTGATGTCATTGATGATATCACACAGAAATTTCTAGAGATGTTCCATAAATTTCCAAAACCTTCTGGAACATTCCCAAAGTATCGAAGGACTTCTCTGGAATATTCTATTATCCCCACTACTCTCACTCTCGCTGCTCGACAAAGAGTATATAAGCAGTGCTGTAGCTGTTACTGGCTCAGTATTGTTTTAACAAGTGAAGAGTTAAGAAGTGGAAAGTAAATTAAAAAGTGAAACATTAAGTGAATTTAAGCCAATTAATAAGTGTTTAATAAGTGTTTAAATTATTTTTGAGTGAAATTAAGACTAAATTAATTTACTCAATATAAGTGTACTTACTTAGTATACTGTAAATAAATAATTTGGCTGTTTCTAATCAGGTACGTAATATTCTAAGTTGACTCAAACCGTAGATCTTTCTGATCTTGGGTGCGAGGGCTTGGAATTAATTTATTATTATTTAATCTCTTATAAGGTTGAGATATAATAAAATATTTGTGAGCCTATGTCACATTTAATTCTTAACTTCAACACAACTGTGTTGCCATTGTCTCAAATGCGAGCATATTATTTCTAATAACTCTGAATTGGTCTGGCCACTGATGAGTGTGGAGTTCTCATCCTCCACGTGAAACCAATTACTATTTCTTATATTTCTGCTCGTTTATGCTCACATTAGTTAACATTGAGTCGATTCTGATGCCCAACACCTATAACTCAGGCGTTGCCAGTATTGCCTTTTGGTTACATTCGAAATTGCCCAATTGATTCAAGCTGGCACTTGCATCTCTCTCAATATAAAACCTTCACGGTTGATTGAGACTTGATCCAAGCTAAGGAATCATATCACATTTTTGGGTGTTGAAAATGTGAGACTCTAAGAGACATGTTGGAATTCATTTGAAGTACTTGTTTGTACTACATTTGAAACATTCTTAACATGGATAGGAACTGAGTGAGAGTCCAAATCGTTGTGGTGTGGTCCCAGTTGACCGACGTATTGGTGAGATCTCTGTGGCATCTATGTGCCTCTAAAAGACATAGATGACTCATGGAAGTCTTTGCGGTACAACGCCCTGCTTTTATAATGCTTGTTGACAAATCCGGGACTCGAATAGGTATTGTTATGCACCACTAACAATAGCCTTGCTCAGATGAAAGGAATTATATGATTGAAAAATCACCTTTCTTATCTCATCAAGAGATTTCATGTAAATCGTTTTCCTACAACAGAAAACGTCGTACCATGAAAATTAGATATCGATTTCTTTAAACTAAACAAAGAAATGATATCAAGTTTCACTTTGTATTAAAATGTATTAACCTTTTTATCAATAAATGGAGCTATAATTGCCATAAGATGGCACCACATTCTCTCTAAGGATAATACATTACTGATTTCATATTGAACATTGGAATATTCTAAAAATTTCCATAATGTTCTACTAATATATATGTAAAATTGCTCAATAGTGGTGTGGCCACATAAGCCCCGCCCACTGTGATATTATCTCATGTCATATCTCATTCTTATGATTTTTGAAATTTAAGCTCCGCCCACTGGGCGTGGCCTCTTAAGCTCCGCCCACTTGGGGGGCGTGGCCTCATAAGCCCCGCCCACTTTCCATTAGCATCCAAAATAAGCCCCGCCCACTTGGGGGTGTGGCCTAATTGGAAGCTCTGCCCACTTGGATGACGTCATACACAACCAATGACGTCATCAGTGATGTCATTGATGATATCACACAGAAATTTCTAGAGATGTTCCATAAATTTCCAAAACCTTCTGGAACATTCCCAAAGTATCGAAGGACTTCTCTGGAATATTCTATTATCCCCACTACTCTCACTCTCGCTGCTCGACAAAGAGTATATAAGCAGTGCTGTAGCTGTTACTGGCTCAGTATTGTTTTAACAAGTGAAGAGTTAAGAAGTGGAAAGTAAATTAAAAAGTGAAACATTAAGTGAATTTAAGCCAATTAATAAGTGTTTAATAAGTGTTTAAATTATTTTTGAGTGAAATTAAGACTAAATTAATTTACTCAATATAAGTGTACTTACTTAGTATACTGTAAATAAATAATTTGGCTGTTTCTAATCAGGTACGTAATATTCTAAGTTGACTCAAACCGTAGATCTTTCTGATCTTGGGTGCGAGGGCTTGGAATTAATTTATTATTATTTAATCTCTTATAAGGTTGAGATATAATAAAATATTTGTGAGCCTATGTCACATTTAATTCTTAACTTCAACACAACTGTGTTGCCATTGTCTCAAATGCGAGCATATTATTTCTAATAACTCTGAATTGGTCTGGCCACTGATGAGTGTGGAGTTCTCATCCTCCACGTGAAACCAATTACTATTTCTTATATTTCTGCTCGTTTATGCTCACATTAGTTAACATTGAGTCGATTCTGATGCCCAACACCTATAACTCAGGCGTTGCCAGTATTGCCTTTTGGTTACATTCGAAATTGCCCAATTGATTCAAGCTGGCACTTGCATCTCTCTCAATATAAAACCTTCACGGTTGATTGAGACTTGATCCAAGCTAAGGAATCATATCACATTTTTGGGTGTTGAAAATGTGAGACTCTAAGAGACATGTTGGAATTCATTTGAAGTACTTGTTTGTACTACATTTGAAACATTCTTAACATGGATAGGAACTGAGTGAGAGTCCAAATCGTTGTGGTGTGGTCCCAGTTGACCGACGTATTGGTGAGATCTCTGTGGCATCTATGTGCCTCTAAAAGACATAGATGACTCATGGAAGTCTTTGCGGTACAACGCCCTGCTTTTATAATGCTTGTTGACAAATCCGGGACTCGAATAGGTATTGTTATGCACCACTAACAATAGCCTTGCTCAGATGAAAGGAATTATATGATTGAAAAATCACCTTTCTTATCTCATCAAGAGATTTCATGTAAATCGTTTTCCTACAACAGAAAACGTCGTACCATGAAAATTAGATATCGATTTCTTTAAACTAAACAAAGAAATGATATCAAGTTTCACTTTGTATTAAAATGTATTAACCTTTTTATCAATAAATGGAGCTATAATTGCCATAAGATGGCACCACATTCTCTCTAAGGATAATACATTACTGATTTCATATTGAACATTGGAATATTCTAAAAATTTCCATAATGTTCTACTAATATATATGTAAAATTGCTCAATAGTGGTGTGGCCACATAAGCCCCGCCCACTGTGATATTATCTCATGTCATATCTCATTCTTATGATTTTTGAAATTTAAGCTCCGCCCACTGGGCGTGGCCTCTTAAGCTCCGCCCACTTGGGGGGCGTGGCCTCATAAGCCCCGCCCACTTTCCATTAGCATCCAAAATAAGCCCCGCCCACTTGGGGGTGTGGCCTAATTGGAAGCTCTGCCCACTTGGATGACGTCATACACAACCAATGACGTCATCAGTGATGTCATTGATGATATCACACAGAAATTTCTAGAGATGTTCCATAAATTTCCAAAACCTTCTGGAACATTCCCAAAGTATCGAAGGACTTCTCTGGAATATTCTATTATCCCCACTACTCTCACTCTCGCTGCTCGACAAAGAGTATATAAGCAGTGCTGTAGCTGTTACTGGCTCAGTATTGTTTTAACAAGTGAAGAGTTAAGAAGTGGAAAGTAAATTAAAAAGTGAAACATTAAGTGAATTTAAGCCAATTAATAAGTGTTTAATAAGTGTTTAAATTATTTTTGAGTGAAATTAAGACTAAATTAATTTACTCAATATAAGTGTACTTACTTAGTATACTGTAAATAAATAATTTGGCTGTTTCTAATCAGGTACGTAATATTCTAAGTTGACTCAAACCGTAGATCTTTCTGATCTTGGGTGCGAGGGCTTGGAATTAATTTATTATTATTTAATCTCTTATAAGGTTGAGATATAATAAAATATTTGTGAGCCTATGTCACATTTAATTCTTAACTTCAACACAACTGTGTTGCCATTGTCTCAAATGCGAGCATATTATTTCTAATAACTCTGAATTGGTCTGGCCACTGATGAGTGTGGAGTTCTCATCCTCCACGTGAAACCAATTACTATTTCTTATATTTCTGCTCGTTTATGCTCACATTAGTTAACATTGAGTCGATTCTGATGCCCAACACCTATAACTCAGGCGTTGCCAGTATTGCCTTTTGGTTACATTCGAAATTGCCCAATTGATTCAAGCTGGCACTTGCATCTCTCTCAATATAAAACCTTCACGGTTGATTGAGACTTGATCCAAGCTAAGGAATCATATCACATTTTTGGGTGTTGAAAATGTGAGACTCTAAGAGACATGTTGGAATTCATTTGAAGTACTTGTTTGTACTACATTTGAAACATTCTTAACATGGATAGGAACTGAGTGAGAGTCCAAATCGTTGTGGTGTGGTCCCAGTTGACCGACGTATTGGTGAGATCTCTGTGGCATCTATGTGCCTCTAAAAGACATAGATGACTCATGGAAGTCTTTGCGGTACAACGCCCTGCTTTTATAATGCTTGTTGACAAATCCGGGACTCGAATAGGTATTGTTATGCACCACTAACAATAGCCTTGCTCAGATGAAAGGAATTATATGATTGAAAAATCACCTTTCTTATCTCATCAAGAGATTTCATGTAAATCGTTTTCCTACAACAGAAAACGTCGTACCATGAAAATTAGATATCGATTTCTTTAAACTAAACAAAGAAATGATATCAAGTTTCACTTTGTATTAAAATGTATTAACCTTTTTATCAATAAATGGAGCTATAATTGCCATAAGATGGCACCACATTCTCTCTAAGGATAATACATTACTGATTTCATATTGAACATTGGAATATTCTAAAAATTTCCATAATGTTCTACTAATATATATGTAAAATTGCTCAATAGTGGTGTGGCCACATAAGCCCCGCCCACTGTGATATTATCTCATGTCATATCTCATTCTTATGATTTTTGAAATTTAAGCTCCGCCCACTGGGCGTGGCCTCTTAAGCTCCGCCCACTTGGGGGGCGTGGCCTCATAAGCCCCGCCCACTTTCCATTAGCATCCAAAATAAGCCCCGCCCACTTGGGGGTGTGGCCTAATTGGAAGCTCTGCCCACTTGGATGACGTCATACACAACCAATGACGTCATCAGTGATGTCATTGATGATATCACACAGAAATTTCTAGAGATGTTCCATAAATTTCCAAAACCTTCTGGAACATTCCCAAAGTATCGAAGGACTTCTCTGGAATATTCTATTATCCCCACTACTCTCACTCTCGCTGCTCGACAAAGAGTATATAAGCAGTGCTGTAGCTGTTACTGGCTCAGTATTGTTTTAACAAGTGAAGAGTTAAGAAGTGGAAAGTAAATTAAAAAGTGAAACATTAAGTGAATTTAAGCCAATTAATAAGTGTTTAATAAGTGTTTAAATTATTTTTGAGTGAAATTAAGACTAAATTAATTTACTCAATATAAGTGTACTTACTTAGTATACTGTAAATAAATAATTTGGCTGTTTCTAATCAGGTACGTAATATTCTAAGTTGACTCAAACCGTAGATCTTTCTGATCTTGGGTGCGAGGGCTTGGAATTAATTTATTATTATTTAATCTCTTATAAGGTTGAGATATAATAAAATATTTGTGAGCCTATGTCACATTTAATTCTTAACTTCAACACAACTGTGTTGCCATTGTCTCAAATGCGAGCATATTATTTCTAATAACTCTGAATTGGTCTGGCCACTGATGAGTGTGGAGTTCTCATCCTCCACGTGAAACCAATTACTATTTCTTATATTTCTGCTCGTTTATGCTCACATTAGTTAACATTGAGTCGATTCTGATGCCCAACACCTATAACTCAGGCGTTGCCAGTATTGCCTTTTGGTTACATTCGAAATTGCCCAATTGATTCAAGCTGGCACTTGCATCTCTCTCAATATAAAACCTTCACGGTTGATTGAGACTTGATCCAAGCTAAGGAATCATATCACATTTTTGGGTGTTGAAAATGTGAGACTCTAAGAGACATGTTGGAATTCATTTGAAGTACTTGTTTGTACTACATTTGAAACATTCTTAACATGGATAGGAACTGAGTGAGAGTCCAAATCGTTGTGGTGTGGTCCCAGTTGACCGACGTATTGGTGAGATCTCTGTGGCATCTATGTGCCTCTAAAAGACATAGATGACTCATGGAAGTCTTTGCGGTACAACGCCCTGCTTTTATAATGCACACAGCTACATACTGCATAACACGATGGTAGAAAAGAACGACCTGGGCAGGAGTAGACAACCTCGCTCCATCATTAATTAAATCTTGTTCCAAAGGGCTCCTGTGCAATACGGGGCTAAGCACCAATAAGTCCAGCCGGGGTCACTGGCTCCCTCTGTGTCTTTTTGAAGACAGAGTGGTTTCGTTAGGTATGCGGGCATGTGTATTGTAAGTAAGAAACCACTATGCGGTAACCGAAGTGTGCTTAAAAGGTACACCAAGGGCGTCCTAGGGCGTATGGCTAAACACCTTACCCGAAGACTTTCAATGCCAAACTGACCAAAATAGACTGCCTCTGTAGAAACTTACCGTTAGATACTCTGGAGAGTCAACGATGGAGTATGTCACATACGGACATACAGTCACTCTTAACCGTGCCAGTAAAAGTAATATAACATTCGGGTGACAGAAGCAGATTGTTATATCTACAATGAAAACACAACATAGAGGTAGCCGTAATGAAACAATTGTAGGGAAATAGACGCCATTAAAACAGTTCAGGAGAACCACCGATGGAGTAGCTGAATAAATATAGATTTAATTCTCTTCTCGCCGCGCTTCGCGCGGCTCGAAGTATAAATCCATAAATCAAGAAATAGTTGCATAAATCACAGAACATCAATTGCGCGTAAATAACTTAAAAAATAAATACAAAATAGAAACACAGTAATTCCGCATAAATAACCAAAACAGTCAAACAAATGAATTGAATAGATCACGCAATGGTGCCTAACGGTTCGAATAAATTAGTTGAAAACAGAATTCACGCCATCTATATTCATCTATATTGTTGTTATTGACTTGTGTAAGAGAGCATTCGACTTAGCTATTGCGTCCACCCTGGTGGCGAACTGTGTAGAGATAACATGCAAAAATACAAACATTGATGTTTAATTTGATCATGGCAAAACGAGATGGCGTGGTCTTGCGAGACTACCACATCGCTTACATTGCCGAGATAGGAATGTTAAGCACCATTGAGATCACGTCATTTGAAAACCGCGTCTAAACAAGCTATGGATAGCCACCGTTTGGAGTGTATCTACTATAGATATACAGTCACTTGCAATAGCAAGAGCCTACTCTGGAGAGTAAAAATAAACGTAAACAGAACAAGTATAAGTGTTCTGCCCTAGGTCACAAGTGTTTTTGCCCGGATATACTTTTGAAGTTTATCGTCGTGTGGCTGCGAGTGATAATTCGGCATTGCACAACACTTTGAAAATTCTTAATACACTCGCGCTCTTATATTTACACATAAATAAATACTAGAGTCAGTATAGTCATTCCGCCGTAGTCCACAAATGTAATGCCCGGAATTATCGACGTGTGGCTATTTGTGAGAAGTTCGGTATCACACGATGACTAGAAAACTCCTTGCATAATCAAATAACACATAAACCAAATTCATACATAACAGAATCGCGCATAACAATATAAATAATACAGTGATATACACGAATACACCATGATAATACAGGATAAGTCAATGATAAACCAATGATAATACCATGATAATACAGGATAAGTCAATGATAAACCAATGATAATACCATGATAATACAGGATAAGTCAATGATAAACCAATGATAAGTCAATGATAATACTATGATAAACCAATGATATGTCAATGATAAACCAATGATAATACCATGATAATACTAGGATAAACCAATGATATGTCAATGATAAACCAATGATATGTCAATGATAAACCAATGATATGTCAGTGATAAACCAATGATATGTCAATGATAAACCAGGATACACAACCAGACCACACCCACAAACAAAAGAAACACGAAAGAGAAAAAGAAGTCAACCAATCAGGTCAAGGAGGATAATACCATGATACACCATGATAATACCATGATAAGATAGGTAGAAACCAAAAAATGAAAATCAGTTCCGAAAGGAACGGTTCGGTTGTACCTAAGCTCAAGTTCTTCAGTAAAATGTCAGGAATTTGCAGCAAAAAGAATTAAAATCCATCAACTCAGACGCACCAGGATAATACCATGATAAGTCTATGATAAGTCAATGATATGTCTATGATAAGTCAGTGATATGTCTATGATAAGTCAATGATATGTCAATGATATGTCTATGATAAGTCAGTGATATGTCTATGATAAGTCAATGATATGTCTATGATAAGTCAATGATATGTCTATGATAGGTCAGTGATATGTCTATGATATGTCTATGATAAGTCAATGATATGTCTATGATAAGTCAATGATATGTCTATGATAAGCAGTGATACACCATGATAAACCATGATCCCTCCCCCAGCAGTAATTCCATCGCGGTTTTCAAACCACGCTCTTCATTAAGACGTGGCGAGAAACAACCAGTTGTGGATCTATCAGCGATCCGCTTGCCACAACTGTATGCTGTCGGGAACTCAAACTCTGCCCTTTTCAGGCCAGAGGCGCGAACCGACAGATAATTTTAAGAGTCATTAGGGAATTAGGTATGAATGTTTATAAATTGAGTCCAACCCCTGCCCATGATCTCTGACAGACAAACGACAACTGACATAAAACAAATTGCCTTCTGCAAAATTAGCTAGAAACTTCTAACCCCACAATCAGCATCCTCTGCGAATAGACTGTACGATGCTAATTGCCACACTGTTTGTAGGGACTAGATAACAGTGTGGGTAAGGTGCAAATGTTAGTAAAAATTATATTCCAATTTGAGCAATACCACTCCTCAGGTAAAAGCTCAAATTCCACCCCACCCTATCCCAAGAGTAATCTTTTTAAGCGACGCCAATCCTCAGGCAAACTTAAAAGGATGAAAAATCCTTGTCTGGCCACTGATGATGAAAACAGTATCATCCTGTTTTCGAAACAAGGTAATAATTGAATTGCATTTCCTCAACGGAAAAACAATCATATCTCTATATCTCTCTCCCTGATGCTAAATAATCCTTTACGGATATTAGCAGTCCAAAATGTGTTTGATGTGACTCTCCACATCAAATTAAAATCAAGGAAAGTCTGATACACTCATGCCAATGGTGTAAGTATCTTCATTGGTATGTGTAAACTCAGAAATTCCATCCACTCATACGTAGAATAAGGACAAATCCCAACATTGACCGACAGACTTGCTTTTTCGATTCTCTCCAATGAATCAAATGCATAGAACTGGCCAATGAAAGCATGCACACAGCTACATACTGCATAACACGATGGTAGAAAAGAACGACCTGGGCAGGAGTAGACAACCTCGCTCCATCATTAATTAAAAAACGTTTCGTGGATGACCAAACATGCATGAGTTTGGATCACCTGGTTGGTTCTTGCATGATAGTTGTGTTTGCAAGCGGTTTTCTCTAAATTTTATTTTCATACTTGCAATTGCAAGTAAATTATTAGTATTTCGTTGCGTTTTTCATTGCATTTTGGGTATGGACCTATGGTTAAATCCACGCCAAAGACGGAAGGGTGATTTGCTTGCAGATCGCTTTGAATGGCCTTGCACATGTTGAAGACCTCCATAATCACCGCTACAAGTATGTGAATGTTGTAACTTGACATGTGTTTGACCTATCCTGAGGCCCGAGACATCCCTTAATGCGCTGTTTGCGTACGAAATTTTACTTCTCATTCATACTGCATGTGTGCTTTGCATTGTTGTCTGTTGGGCAAATCGTATATGGTTAGGGTGATAATCACTCTAGATGGTACAAACATGCATGAGTTTGACCAAAATCCTGAAGATTTTAAGACCCTTCGTGATAGCTTTGTATTTGTAGGCAGCAGTGTTAGAACTTCACGTTTACAACCACGATAGATTTGGGCATTCTTCAGTCAATAAGCCTATCGTGATATGTTGTTTAACCCATTTATTCATTTCTTCTCTTTGATTGTATTTCTTTCTACATTCTCTTGCACTGTCACTGGAAAGAGTCACACGTCAATGACGGAAAGGTGGATTTGCAACCCACTTAAATGGTCAAAGTGAGTGTTGGGTATTCCATAATGACCTCTGTTAGTATGTCAGGATATTGCTTGGCCCTGGTCAAACGGTATCATGTCCTCTATTGATATGTCGACATGGTAGCCCGGCGAGTGCTTGGATGTCTGCCCGAGCATGCTTGGAGCAACAGCCGACCGTCCCGAGGCCCGTCTTGTCTCTTTGAGACAAGCCTATGTGTCATTTCTTTGTGGTTTTGTGGGGGTGTGTGGTTAGAGATCCTTTTTTGGTAGCTGTGGTTGGTTGATAACACTCGTCAGTTAAGATCAACTACAGTGAAGCCCTAGTCCGTACGCTGATGATGGGTGGATCATTCATCAATTCAC
This sequence comes from Aphidoletes aphidimyza, assembly GCA_030463065.1. Classification (NCBI taxonomy): domain Eukaryota; kingdom Metazoa; phylum Arthropoda; class Insecta; order Diptera; family Cecidomyiidae; genus Aphidoletes; species Aphidoletes aphidimyza. Next base: position 17,342 of record JACCIW010000020.1, read on the forward strand.
CCGAAACTAGGCTCTATTTCTATATATTTTTAACTTCCTTCACGGAAATTAAAGCCCCTTGCACGCTCTGCGTAGCTTTCTTTGGTCGATGTCTGAGAAGTGGTTTACTCGTAGACCATTTTGAATGACTAAAACCTTGTGATTGCTGCGTAGTTGCGTGTAAGGGGCTTTTCTCTTTAACACATTTTCAAACATTTCAAAGCCCCTTGCACGCTCTGCGTAGCTTTCTTTGGTTGATGTCTGAGAAGTGGTTTACTCGTAGACTACTTCGAACGACTAAGACCTTATGATCGCTGCGTGGTTGCGTGTGAGGGGCTTTTCTCTTTAACGTTTTTTCGAAGTGTTTCTGGACCCTTTTTTCGGACTGTTTCCAATAGCCAACTTCGGTTGATATATACGGCTGTGCAGGTTCTGGACCCTGTAAAGGGAATGACGGAACGATTAGTGACAGTAGAACGGATTTAGGTGCGTTTCCTTTGGGGATTGCATTTCGAAGGAGACAACGTGACTCTTTCTGATGCACTCTCTTGTCGCTTTTGGTCACTTTTGGGTGGATCAGTGAAATGCTCTCTTCAACGGGCACTTGCGGAAACTTAATAAATAAATAAGATCCCTCCCCAGCAGTAATTCCATCGCGGTTTTCAAACCACGCTCTTTATTAAGACGTGGAGAGAAACAACCAGTTGTGGATCTATCAGCGATTCGCTTGCCACAACTGTATGCTGTCGTGGACTCAAACTCTGCCCTTTTCAGGCCGGGGGCGCGAAGCGACAGATAGTAGTTAAGAGTCATTAGGGAATTAGGTATGAATATTTTAAACAATTGAGTCCAACCCCTGCCCATGATCTCTGACAGACAAAACAACAACAGACATAAAACAAACTGCCTTCTGCAAAATTAGCTAGAATTTTCTAACCTCACAATCAGCATCCTCTGCGAATAGACTGTACGATGCTAATTGCCACACTGTTTGTAGGGACTAGATAACAGTGTGGGTAAGGTGAAAATGGTAGAAATGTTAATTTCAATTTGAGCAATACCACTCCTCAGGTAAAAGCTCAAATTCCACCCCACCCTATCCCAAGAGTAATCTTTTTAAGCGACGCCAATCCTCAGGCAAACTTAAAAGGATGAAAAATCCTTGTCTGGCCACTGATGATGAAAACAGTATCATCCTGTTTTCGAAACAAGGTAATAATTGAATTGCATTTCCTCAACGGAAAAACAATCATATCTCTATATCTCTCTCCCTGATGCTAAATAATCCTTTACGGATATTAGCATTCCAAAATGTGTTTGATGTGACTCTCCACATCAAATTAAAATCAAGGAAAATCTGATACACTAATGCCAATGGTGTAAGTATCTTCATTGGTATGTGTAAACTCAGAAATTCCATCCACTCATACGTAGAATAAGGACAAATCCCAACACTGACCGACAGACTTGCTTTTTCGATTCTCTCCAATGAATCAAATGCATAGAGTTTCGATATCTAACTGAACTGGCCAATGAAAGCATACACACAGCTACATACTGCATAACACGATGGTAGAAAAGAACGACCTGGGCAAGTAGTAAAAAATGCTTGCTCCATCATTAATTAATCCTTGTTCCAAAGGGCTCCTGTGCAATACGGGGCTAAGCACCAATAAGTCCAGCCGGGGTCACTGGCTCCCTCTGTGTCTTTTTGAAGACAGAGTGGTTTCGTTAGGTATGCGGGCATGTGTATCGTAAGTAAGTAACCACTATGCGGTAACCGAAGTGTGCTTAAAAGGTACACCAAGGGCGTCCTAGGGCGTATGGCTAAAACTCCTTACCCGAAGACTTTCAATGCCAAACTGACAAAAATAGACTGCTTCTGTAGAAACTAACCGTTAGATACTCTGGAGAGTCAACGATGGAGTATGTCACATACGGACATACAGTCACTCTTAACCGTGCCAGTAAAAGTAATATAACATTCGGGTGACAGAAGCAGATTGTTATATCTACAATGAAAACACAACATAGAGGTAGCCGTAATGAAACAATTGTAGGGAAATAGACGCCATTAAAACAGTTCAGGAGAACCACCGATGGAGTAGCTGAATAAATATAGATTTAATTCTCTTCTCGCCGCGCTTCGCGCGGCTCGAAGTATAAATCAATAAATCAAGAAATAGTTGCATAAATCACAGAACATCAATTGCGCGTAAATAACTTAAAATAAACACAAAATAGACATACAGTAATTCCGCGTAAATAACCAAAACAGTCAAACAAATAAATTGAATAGATCATGTCACTTAAAAACCGCGTCTAAACAAGCTATGGATAGCCACCGTTTGGAGTGTATCTACTATAGATAGACAGTCACTTGCAATAGCAAGAGCCTACTCTGGAGAGTAAAAATAAACGTAAACAGAACAAGTATAAGTGTTCTGCCCTAGGTCACAAGTGTTTTGCCCGGATAAACTTTTGAAGTTTATCGTCGTGTGGCTGCGAGTGATAATTCGGCATTGCACAACACTTTGAAAATTCTTAATACACTCGCGCTCTTATATATACACATAAATAAATACTAGAGTCAGTATAGTCATTCCGCCGTAGTCCACAAATGTAATGCCCGGAATTATCGACGTGTGGCTATTTGTGAGAAGTTCGGTATCACACGATGACTAGAAAACTCCTTGCATAATCAAATAACACATAAACCAAATTCATACATAACAGAATCGCGCATAACAATATAAATAATACAGTGATATACACGAATACACCATGATAATACAGGATAAGTCAATGATAAACCAATGATAAGTCAATGATAATACTATGATAAGTCAATGATAAACCAATGATATGTCAATGATAAACCAATGATATGTCAATGATAAACCAATGATATGTCAATGATAAACCAATGATAATACCATGATAAGACTAGGATAAACCAATGATATGTCAATGATAAACCAATGATATGTCAATGATAAACCAATGATATGTCAATGATAAACCAGGATACACAACCAGACCACACCCACAAACAAAAGAAACACGAAAGAGAAAAAGAAGTCAACCAATCAGGTCAAGGAGGATAATACCATGATACACCATGATAATACCATGATAAGATAGGTAGAAACCAAAAAATGAAAATCAGTTCCGAAAGGAACGGTTCGGTTGTACCTAAGCTCAAGTTCTTCAGTAAAATGTCAGGAATTTGCAGCAAAAAGAATTAAAATCCATCAACTCAGACGCACCAGGATAATACCATGATAAGTCTATGATAAGTCAATGATATGTCTATGATAAGTCAGTGATATGTCTATGATAAGTCAATGATATGTCAATGATATGTCTATGATAGGTCAGTGATATGTCTATGATAAGTCAATGATATGTCTATGATAAGTCAATGATATGTCTATGATAAGTCAGTGATATGTCTATGATATGTCTATGATAAGTCAATGATATGTCTAGGATAAGTCAATGATATGTCTATGATAAGCAGTGATACACCATGATAAACCATGATCCCTCCCCAGCAGTAATTCCATCGCGGTTTTCAAACCACGCTCTTTATTAAGACGTGGAGAGAAACAACCAGTTGTGGATCTATCAGCGATTCGCTTGCCACAACTGTATGCTGTCGTGGACTCAAACTCTGCCCTTTTCAGGCCGGGGGCGCGAAGCGACAGATAGTAGTTAAGAGTCATTAGGGAATTAGGTATGAATATTTTAAACAATTGAGTCCAACCCCTGCCCATGATCTCTGACAGACAAAACAACAACAGACATAAAACAAACTGCCTTCTGCAAAATTAGCTAGAATTTTCTAACCTCACAATCAGCATCCTCTGCGAATAGACTGTACGATGCTAATTGCCACACTGTTTGTAGGGACTAGATAACAGTGTGGGTAAGGTGAAAATGGTAGAAATGTTAATTTCAATTTGAGCAATACCACTCCTCAGGTAAAAGCTCAAATTCCACCCCACCCTATCCCAAGAGTAATCTTTTTAAGCGACGCCAATCCTCAGGCAAACTTAAAAGGATGAAAAATCCTTGTCTGGCCACTGATGATGAAAACAGTATCATCCTGTTTTCGAAACAAGGTAATAATTGAATTGCATTTCCTCAACGGAAAAACAATCATATCTCTATATCTCTCTCCCTGATGCTAAATAATCCTTTACGGATATTAGCATTCCAAAATGTGTTTGATGTGACTCTCCACATCAAATTAAAATCAAGGAAAATCTGATACACTAATGCCAATGGTGTAAGTATCTTCATTGGTATGTGTAAACTCAGAAATTCCATCCACTCATACGTAGAATAAGGACAAATCCCAACACTGACCGACAGACTTGCTTTTTCGATTCTCTCCAATGAATCAAATGCATAGAGTTTCGATATCTAACTGAACTGGCCAATGAAAGCATACACACAGCTACATACTGCATAACACGATGGTAGAAAAGAACGACCTGGGCAAGTAGTAAAAAATGCTTGCTCCATCATTAATTAATCCTTGTTCCAAAGGGCTCCTGTGCAATACGGGGCTAAGCACCAATAAGTCCAGCCGGGGTCACTGGCTCCCTCTGTGTCTTTTTGAAGACAGAGTGGTTTCGTTAGGTATGCGGGCATGTGTATCGTAAGTAAGTAACCACTATGCGGTAACCGAAGTGTGCTTAAAAGGTACACCAAGGGCGTCCTAGGGCGTATGGCTAAAACTCCTTACCCGAAGACTTTCAATGCCAAACTGACAAAAATAGACTGCTTCTGTAGAAACTAACCGTTAGATACTCTGGAGAGTCAACGATGGAGTATGTCACATACGGACATACAGTCACTCTTAACCGTGCCAGTAAAAGTAATATAACATTCGGGTGACAGAAGCAGATTGTTATATCTACAATGAAAACACAACATAGAGGTAGCCGTAATGAAACAATTGTAGGGAAATAGACGCCATTAAAACAGTTCAGGAGAACCACCGATGGAGTAGCTGAATAAATATAGATTTAATTCTCTTCTCGCCGCGCTTCGCGCGGCTCGAAGTATAAATCAATAAATCAAGAAATAGTTGCATAAATCACAGAACATCAATTGCGCGTAAATAACTTAAAATAAACACAAAATAGACATACAGTAATTCCGCGTAAATAACCAAAACAGTCAAACAAATAAATTGAATAGATCATGTCACTTAAAAACCGCGTCTAAACAAGCTATGGATAGCCACCGTTTGGAGTGTATCTACTATAGATAGACAGTCACTTGCAATAGCAAGAGCCTACTCTGGAGAGTAAAAATAAACGTAAACAGAACAAGTATAAGTGTTCTGCCCTAGGTCACAAGTGTTTTGCCCGGATAAACTTTTGAAGTTTATCGTCGTGTGGCTGCGAGTGATAATTCGGCATTGCACAACACTTTGAAAATTCTTAATACACTCGCGCTCTTATATATACACATAAATAAATACTAGAGTCAGTATAGTCATTCCGCCGTAGTCCACAAATGTAATGCCCGGAATTATCGACGTGTGGCTATTTGTGAGAAGTTCGGTATCACACGATGACTAGAAAACTCCTTGCATAATCAAATAACACATAAACCAAATTCATACATAACAGAATCGCGCATAACAATATAAATAATACAGTGATATACACGAATACACCATGATAATACAGGATAAGTCAATGATAAACCAATGATAAGTCAATGATAATACTATGATAAGTCAATGATAAACCAATGATATGTCAATGATAAACCAATGATATGTCAATGATAAACCAATGATAATACCATGATAAGACTAGGATAAACCAATGATATGTCAATGATAAACCAATGATATGTCAATGATAAACCAATGATATGTCAATGATAAACCAGGATACACAACCAGACCACACCCACAAACAAAAGAAACACGAAAGAGAAAAAGAAGTCAACCAATCAGGTCAAGGAGGATAATACCATGATACACCATGATAATACCATGATAAGATAGGTAGAAACCAAAAAATGAAAATCAGTTCCGAAAGGAACGGTTCGGTTGTACCTAAGCTCAAGTTCTTCAGTAAAATGTCAGGAATTTGCAGCAAAAAGAATTAAAATCCATCAACTCAGACGCACCAGGATAATACCATGATAAGTCTATGATAAGTCAATGATATGTCTATGATAAGTCAGTGATATGTCTATGATAAGTCAATGATATGTCAATGATATGTCTATGATAGGTCAGTGATATGTCTATGATAAGTCAATGATATGTCTATGATAAGTCAATGATATGTCTATGATAAGTCAGTGATATGTCTATGATATGTCTATGATAAGTCAATGATATGTCTAGGATAAGTCAATGATATGTCTATGATAAGCAGTGATACACCATGATAAACCATGATCCCTCCCCAGCAGTAATTCCATCGCGGTTTTCAAACCACGCTCTTTATTAAGACGTGGAGAGAAACAACCAGTTGTGGATCTATCAGCGATTCGCTTGCCACAACTGTATGCTGTCGTGGACTCAAACTCTGCCCTTTTCAGGCCGGGGGCGCGAAGCGACAGATAGTAGTTAAGAGTCATTAGGGAATTAGGTATGAATATTTTAAACAATTGAGTCCAACCCCTGCCCATGATCTCTGACAGACAAAACAACAACAGACATAAAACAAACTGCCTTCTGCAAAATTAGCTAGAATTTTCTAACCTCACAATCAGCATCCTCTGCGAATAGACTGTACGATGCTAATTGCCACACTGTTTGTAGGGACTAGATAACAGTGTGGGTAAGGTGAAAATGGTAGAAATGTTAATTTCAATTTGAGCAATACCACTCCTCAGGTAAAAGCTCAAATTCCACCCCACCCTATCCCAAGAGTAATCTTTTTAAGCGACGCCAATCCTCAGGCAAACTTAAAAGGATGAAAAATCCTTGTCTGGCCACTGATGATGAAAACAGTATCATCCTGTTTTCGAAACAAGGTAATAATTGAATTGCATTTCCTCAACGGAAAAACAATCATATCTCTATATCTCTCTCCGTGATGCTAAATAATCCTTTACGGATATTAGCATTCCAAAATGTGTTTGATGTGACTCTCCACATCAAATTAAAATCAAGGAAAATCTGATACACTAATGCCAATGGTGTAAGTATCTTCATTGGTATGTGTAAACTCAGAAATTCCATCCACTCATACGTAGAATAAGGACAAATCCCAACACTGACCGACAGACTTGCTTTTTCGATTCTCTCCAATGAATCAAATGCATAGAGTTTCGATATCTAACTGAACTGGCCAATGAAAGCATACACACAGCTACATACTGCATAACACGATGGTAGAAAAGAACGACCTGGGCAAGTAGTAAAAAATGCTTGCTCCATCATTAATTAAGCAACAGGAACACCAGGATGGCATCAGTTTTTCGTCGGCGAATACCAACCAAGAAGGAAGACCAGCCCCGAAGGAAGACCAGCCCAGGAAGGAAGCCCCACCCCAAAGGAGGACCAACCCCTGGAAGGAAGCCCCACCCCGAAGGAAGACCAGCCCCTGGGGAAATCAGTTCTTTTAAGAACTACAGGAGAAAACCTGTATAAAAAACAATTTTTGAATTTTAAAAAATCCCCCCTCCCCCAGCAGTAATTCAATCGCGGTTTTCGAACCACGCTCTTTATTAAGACGTGGCAAGAAACAACCAGTTGTGGATCTATCAGCGATCCGCTTGCCACAACTGTATGCTGTCGGGAACTCAAACTCTGCCCTTTTCAGGCCGGAGGCGCGAACCGACAGATAGTTTTTAAGAGTCATTAGGGAATTAGATATGAATTTTTATGAATTGAGTCCAACCCCTGCCCATGATCTCTGACAGACAAACGACAACAGACATAAAATAAATTGCCTTCTGCAAAAATTAGCTAAAAATTTCTAACCCCACAATCAGCATCCTCTGCGAATAGACTGTACGATGCTAATTGCCACACTGTTTGTAGGGACTAGATAACAGTGTGGATAAGGTGCAAATATTAGTAAATTCATTTTTAATTTTACCACTCCTCAGGTAAAACTCAAATTCCACCCCACCCTAGCCCAAGAGTAATCTTTTTAAGTGACACCAATCCTCAGGCAAACTTAAAATGATGAAAAATCCTTGTCTGGCCACTGATGATGAAAACAGTATCATCCTGTTTTCGAAACAAGGTAATTCTATCCGATTACAGGTCCTCCACGGACAATATAATCAACAGCTCTCCCACTCTCCCACTCTCACTCTCTCACTCTCTCAAATGACAAAACTCCAACACTGACCGACAGACTCGCTTTTTTCGATTCTCTCCAATGAATCAAATGCATAGAGTTTCAATATTTAACTGAACTGGCCAATGAAAGCATACACACAGCTACATACTGCATAACACGATGGTAGAAAAGAACGACCTGGGCAGGAGTAAACAACCTCGCTCCATCATTAACTAAT
>JACCIW010000021.1:0-25163 GCA_030463065.1 Aphidoletes aphidimyza
TAATGTGTTTTACTAAACGACCATTCCATACCAAATCGATCAAAATCAGGATCGACCTCCTAGGTTCCGGAATGTCCATTAGGGTATTTTTTTTTTTTTCAAATAAAATAAAATTGGCATGTACCAATCGAAAGAGCACAAGTTTTCTGTCCGGAATATACTTTTGGTTTTGTTTTTTATTTTAGTTTCAGGCTTCCCAGCCTCAAAACTCTTGTTGATTGACAATTGAGGTTATGATTTCATTTGGGATTTCATTCACACATTTAGATCACAAAATCGCATTATTTTTAATAAAATTTGACTGAATATTATGAAAAACGCTAGTTTTTATTTACTATTTGAAAAATAAAAGCAACAATCATCACCAAAGTTAAAATTCGATGCAATCAATTGACATATAAAAGTCTCCACATTTCATAAGTTACTTCTGATACGAAAATTCGATTCGATTCACAACCTCAGTAGTATTTGTTGATTTTATGGAACTATTATGGCCAAAATAAGCAATCTGAAGTCTAATTGAATTGGATGTTTTAAAAACTCAAATTGTTTCAGACAATGCCGCTACCTAACCTCACTTTCTATGATGTTTTTGCATTGCCGAATGAATATCAAAATGAAATAATTTCCTCCCACAAACAGTCGCACAAAATTATTGTTTCGACTAAAATTCACTTTGTTTTACAAGCATAATCAATCAAAAAGTCATTTGTATTGCTCCACTAGTCGCACATATCATGAGCTATGAAAACACCAAAGACACAATTTATGTTGACCAATTTGCACCATACAGATGATTTTTCGCAAACAAGAGAAAGAAATTATGGCTGATTAATTGATTTGGCTGTCCGAATCATGAAATCAATCATTGAAAACCAAAACAATTGCTGAGGGCTTCTTTGGAGCAACACCGTTCTCTTTCACATATAACAAAAAAATGTAAATAAACAAAACGTTAGAGATTACAGTTTAGCTGTCAAGTTGTGAACGATGAAGTACTAATTCATCCATACATCACAATTTACCAACAGATGGCGCTCCACAAGTATTGTTGCATTCAATTCAAATGTTTAAAGTTAAAGCTTAAAATCAAGGTAGCATTGTTTATGTTTTAGCACTGCCTTCTGTGATTCATACTCATATTGCCGTAAATAAATTTTAAATATAGAGATCTCAGTTAACTATTTGAAATTGAATTCAGTCCAATCTGCTTATTTAAACGGTTAGTTGTGCTTGCACTTAATTGGTTTTTGTAAGAATTTTTTATCGTTATTCCTTGCTTGTAACACCATACTATGGAACCAGAAAATCCTCAACAAGAACTTGCAATTCCTGAATTTTGGAAAACTATTGAAAATGTCCTGTCGATTGAACCTGAAGGGATTCAAGACATAAAAGTGATTTTAACTCTTTTGAAGTATACAACTGTGCAAAGCATCACCAAGTTTACAAAAGCAAAAGAAATCCATCTTCTCGAGTTGGAATTCATAAGTCGGCGCAGTCAGTGGTTGAAAGATCATCCCCGTTTGGCCAACTTTTCGTTTGGATCGGGTGTGATTTATATACTTCAAGATATCGCGTTGAAGGTGAAAAACAAGTTCATCAACCAACGGCTTGATATTGATGTCAATGAAATTTCAAGGAAGGTGTTGCTTGATGCCAAAGAGGTATTTTTTCATTTCATTTTGTTTACATGATGAGTGCTAAAGCTTCTATTTCACATGTTTAATAGATTTGCCGGGAATCGACACCTGAAAACGTAAAGATCTGGTTTAAAGACTCTGAAACAAAATGTAGCATCCGTTGTCCAAAATGCGAAAGGAGCTCTGCACTGTCATCATTTTATAACCAAGCTGGTATTGGCTTTCGGGTGAAAAACCTCGAGCGACATGTTGAGACATTCCACAAAAAACAGCCACGAAACCCCTTGACTGCTATCGAGAAACGCCAATTGGCGAGTGATTTGAACATTAAAAAAACAAAAATAAATTGCTCCACGCAGAGAACGTTGTGCTTCGTGCACAAAAGCGTATTTTGGTTTCAAATCCAGGTGTCTTAGTTGCAAAGAAAAAGTGCAGTGGGAAAGAAAATTGTGACAGTGAATGGCGTGAAAAGTCTCATAAGCTGGAGGAGGAATTGAAAATGTTGCAGGCTGAATTGGATCTTCAAAATACTAAGCGCATCACCAATTCACCACCATCAATCTCAAGTTCCGAATTGGTAAAAGATGCAGAGCTGGTTGCAAGTGAATGGCGTGATAAGGCAAATAAATTTGAACTTTTATTGGGTGTCGCAAACGCTGAGAGAGACAAGTTTGAATTAAGCTCAAAAACCTTCAGATCAGATGCCAATGCATGGCGTGACAAGTCACAAGAACTTGAGGCACAACTAAAACATATCAACATCGAATTGGAGCGCGCTAACACTGAAAGACGTAGCCTTTTGGATCAGGTGTTGGATTTAATTGAACGTGTGATTCCACGAACAATCAAATTCTTATCACATGAAATTGAGCAGAATGAAGGTGATTGGAATTTTTCTCTCGCAATTTCAATGTTCGAGATTTATAACAATGAATTGATTGATTTGCTCGATGTGACCAAGAAACCACGCGTCGCACACAATGGAAACTCAATTGAGAACTTGACAGAAATGGATGTTTCTAGAAATGAAAGTCTTTTGCGTTTATGGTCAAAGAACATCAAACATCGAAAAACTTCCCCGACCATCGGGAACGTAAATTCTTCGCGTTCGCAAAGTGATCAGTAAGAGCATCAATCACCAGTTGACTAGAACTGCAACAGTGAATATGGTGGACTTAGCTGGCGCAGAAAGTGCAAGAGACACGGCAAACATCACCGAAACGATTGCAATCAACTCCTCACTTTCGGCATTAACTGGCGTTGTTCTAGGTCTTAAGAAAAAAGGACATACTATAGACTTCAACCAATCCTTATTGACAAAAGTGCTTAAGCCAAGTCTATCAGGCAACTCGAAAACGCTTTTAATCACAAACTTGACAACTACTGATGTAAATTCATGTATGAAAACTTTGAATTTTGCATCTACGATGTATAAATCCGACATGAATTCGAAATAGCTTCAAAGTTCGAATCTAAAAATGCGTATCCAAAAATACAAATCTAATTTCAATTTTTTATACCCGAACAGTAAATAAATGATTTTTGCTGAGTGAATATTACGAACTGACAGGTTGTTTGCTATAATTCGTTAATAAAATGTTATGGACTCGTTTCCAGTGCATTGATTCTTTAATGTTTAAATCGTGTGTATATTACATATGAAATTGGTTGAATGAGTAAATTATTTTACTAATCAACAATGTATTGTGAGTTTTTCTGTTTGTGTGGTTCGATGCTATAAAAGTCGATTATCATTGAGTTGATTTGGGGCCAGTTTTTCAAAACATTCTATTTGAACAGTTCACTCAATGTATTTCAAATGGGAATTCAATTCACTTTGAACATTTACAAAAACAAAAATATTCAAGAATATTGAAACTGTTCACGAAAATTAGATGTCAGTTTTGCTTACGTTAAATTTGTATGAAAAGTTCAATATTCTTGAATATTTTTGTTGTTGTAAATGTTCAAAATGAATTGAACTCCCATTTGAAATGCATTATGTGAACTGTTCATATCAAATGATTTCAAAAACAGGTTCCTGATCGCTGCCAGCCAATATATACTCTGAACGTTTTCGTAAATTAGACAAGATTAAATAAGGTTGCCAATTTCACGGAACTGTGGATTTTATTCTTGTTGAATTCTCTTTCGATCATCAAAAAACCCTGCGTTTTGGTTCGAAAAACGCATTTGATTATTTTCAATATATACATGAAATATCTAGTACACAAATATCAACTATTGAATGATTCGAATTGAATTTGTTTGGTACTCAGCCACTATATTGTTTATTTTGTCTTTAAGACACTAAGACCAAATTTATCTTTTTGATTTAAGCTCCAAAGGCCTCATCAACACAATTCATTCTATAGATGAAAACACCAAGAATAAAAAAAATTCATTTCTTAATTGACATATTTTGGCTCAGAAAATCGAAAAAAATTGACCAAATAATAATAATAATTTCAGCTGAAATGGCCGTTATAAATGGTATGAAAGTAAGTCGAAAACTTTGAAATTCCATATTCGATTTGTTATTTCTTGGACCAAAGTTTCATTGGGCATGTGAAACATTGTACTTCTGCCGATTGCTTATGGCGATATGTTACATCGTTTATCGCCTTTGGAAGGTTCCAAACACACACAAAAAAATTTCTCAGCGAAAAAAAATGTGTGCCAAAAAAAATATTGAGAAAAAAACACTTTTTTTTCAAGTGTAAACTGGCGATGAAAACAAAATGTTGTTTTCACCACGAAATGTTTTTTTTTCCCGCAAAAAAATGTGCATGTCATTGTATTGTGAAACAAAAAATTAGGTGTAATAAAATCGATTATGTGTAATTTTTACATAAATCAGCTATATAATGGGGGGCCAATTTTGAATTGTTGGTCTGGAAATCGACTGATTGACTGTCCAATTTTTTTTTCGAATATTTTTTTCTGCAGAAACAAAACCTGTAAACCAGCGATGAAAAAAAAATCTTATTTTCGTGGCAAAAAAAAAATTCCACCGCAATATTTTTTTTTTTTTGGCTCAGAACTGTAAATTAGGCTTCAACAATTTCGGAACCATTTTTTAAGTAATTTTCGGTTTAATTTCAAAAACCCATCTTTTGAGTCAATTATGATTTAATTTTGAGACCGGCGTCTCAACTGTCTCATTTTTTCCAATCGCCATAAGCAATCGCTAATCAGCAGAAGTACAATGTTTCACATGCCCAATGAAACTTTGGTCCAAGAAATAACAAATCGAATATGGAATTTCAAAGTTTTCGACTTACTTTCATACCATTCATAACGGCCATTTCAGCTGAAATTATTATTATTATTTGGTCAATTTTTTTCGATTTTCTGAGCCAAAATATGTCAATTAAGAAATGAATTTTTTTTATTCTTGGTGTTTTCATCTATAGAATGAATTGTGTTGATGAGGCCTTTGGAGCTTAAATCAAAAAGATAAATTTGGTCTTAGTGTCTTAAAGACAAAATAAACAATATAGTGGCTGAGTACCAAACAAATTCAATTCGAATCATTCAATAGTTGATATTTGTGTACTAGATATTTCGTGTATATATTGAAAATAATCAAATGCGTTTTTCGAACCAAAACGCAGGGTTTTTTGATGATCGAAAGAGAATTCAACAAGAATAAAATCCACAGTTCCGTGAAATTGGCAACCTTATTTAATCTTGTCTAATTTACGAAAACGTTCAGAGTATATATTGGCTGGCAGCGATCAGGAACCTGTTTTTGAAATCATTTGATATGAACAGGGGCCTGTTTTTCGAAAATGTTGATCTGTTCAATGTTGAACAGTTCAATACAAGATGTTTCGAAAAACAATGATGTAAATTAGATATGAAACTGTTCATATTTTGACATGAATAGTTTTACTTTTCCGCACACCACGTGATGCGTAAAAGTATTGCGATTGGCCCAAATTTTGGAAACCCCAAAAATGATTTTTCTATAAGTTTGGAACGCACAGGAATGCGGTGGAACCGTTTTTAGCTCATGTTGATGTGGGGCTGTGGCACGTTGTCCGTGTCCGTGTCCGTGTCCGTGTCCGTGTCCGTGTCCGTGTCCGTGTCCGTGTCCGTGTCCGTGTCCGTGTCCGTTGTCACGTTTTTTGTTACCACGATAGCTCAAAAACGACTCCACCGATCGGTTTCAAATTTTCACCATTTTTTGGAAATTATTAGACTTAGATCCTATCAAATTTTGAGCAATATTGGTATAGCCGTTTTGGCGCGTCATGCTCTCAAGTGAATATACGTTTATTGCTCCAAAAATGCCATTTTTGAACGAAATTACCACAAATAAGTCTACTTAATGTTTTTCACGAGACCAAATGACTTTCCTAGGTCAAACTATATTGGTTCTGAGATTCCTAAATACAATCATTCCATATATGTGGTCATACAATAGATTCGATTCAGAAAATAGGTGGAACCACCGATTTTTGACTCACTGCTCCGAACCCATATAAACTGCTTATTTTGTAGAAAAAATGGTCTAAATGAAATTTGAGGTCGATTGGATGACGTTTTCTTGTAATTTCACTATGTTTACTTTCACATTAAAACTAATTTTACAAATCACTTGATGTATGAAGTGCGGAAAAGTAAGCCTTACGTATGTAAGCCCATTTATTTTTTTGAACAGTTCACACTGAACTGTTCACAAAATTCTTGAACTGTTCAAGAATATTAGATTGAATGGTATCCCTACGTCAATTTTTTTGAACAGATTCAAATTTCAAATATGTTCGGTATACATCTTTAAACCGTTTAATATTAACCATTTTATATCTTCCAATAATATAAAATTAAATTGAATTTATAGTTGAAATGAGAAAAAATAATGAATACATATAAAAATAAAAATGGTAACAACAAAAAAATTTCGCTTATTTTTAATATATTACCTCAGAAAGTAAATTTTCTATTTGCACTTCTTAGCCGTTACTATGACTTGAATGTTAGTTCTTATGACTTAAATGTTAGTTTTCATGACTTAAATTTGTCAAATTGTAATCTTTTATATTAAAAACCATTGTAATGCAACGCATTCATCAGTGAAACATCGAAGTTAAAAGTTTTGTCTTTACTCGGAGTGAGAACGTAAAAATTATAAAAATAATTTCAAATCATTACCGAGAACCGTTGCGCTATGAAAATTGATATTGACGTGTTGTTGGCAATTTGCATTTCATTTTGTGGTATTTATACAATTTCAAAAATAATTATGGATCTCGTCGAGCGATTATATCAAGTGGGTCAATTCGTGTATGCCAAGATGAAATTCTATCCGCCATGGCCGGCTTTCATTCTCGAAATTGTTGGACGTACTGCGCGCGTACAATTCTTTGGATGGCAAAATGAATGGTAAATTTTTCATTGTTTCAAAGTACTTATATGATGCATATAAATGCTAATAAAACAATCATATTTTTAGGGCATGGATCGGATTCAAAAATCTCTTTCCAATTTCTGCTTCTAAGACTATCGTAGAGAAATTCTACCAAAGAAACAGAAAATTTGCACGCGCCGAAGATGAGTTGCGCATATCTTTGGCAAATGTCATCAAATCACGACGACCAATTCACTCTCAGCCAGAACAAGTTTCGCAAAAACCATCGGTCAAAAACATGCTTCCGAAGGTACGTCTGCGACGGTTAACGCAACAAGAAATCGCAAAGGCCATTAGCGGTGACTTTTCAGACTTTCAAGGAATAATTAACAATATCAACGTCCACTGCATGATCCAAAGCAAAAGCCACAGCAACAAACGATACAATTTACGAAAAAGATAATAACAGTAATTCAAAAAGAATTATTTTTGGCATTATTTTGATGAAAATAAAATGAATTTTTGGCGAAAAATGAAATAATTCAATTGAAAAACTGTTTTATTATTAAAAAAAAAATAATGAAGCAATTTTCGTCGGAACTTTGTGCTCTTATTGATAAAAAAAAACTATGCATGACAATCAACTTGGTTTTCGTGACTTAACTTCTTTGACAGAATTCTTCCAAACAAAATATTGTATGTCATGCATTTAGATTTGATTTAACCTTTGAGTGAAAACATCATGGTAAATTAATGAATCATTTCTTTGAGATAGCCAATAAAATTCACAATTTTTAGCTTAGAAATCGACGCCGCCTAATAATATTGGATGACGGTGACAATGATGAAGATGAAGTATTGTATCGTGATCGTTTACACCAGCCACGGATTAATTTTAATTTGCCAACGAGCAGCTTGTTTCGAGAGTCGTTTCGGGTCGACCAAAGGGTTGTCGAAGTTATTGAATGGCATATCGGGCGATTCATCCAACGACAGACTCGTCGGAGTCATGCTTTGACAGTACGAGAGCAAATTTTAATTACTTTGCACTTTCTTGGAAACGGGACAGTGTATCATTTAAATGGGTACTCTCTTGGTGTCACCAAAGGCACTGTTTGCCAATGCATTCATACAGTATGTGGGTTGATAACACGTTACGTTATGCCACTATATGTACGCTGGCCAACCAATGCAAATGATATTGATGCGAAATTTTCAAGAAAAGCGGGCTTCCCTTTCGTAAAAGGTTTAATAGATGGAACACTAATTCATATTAATGCCCCCAATATTGGTGAGCCAGTTTATGTGAGCCGCACTAATAAACATGCTATCAATTTGTTATTGGTTTCTGGACCACAACATGAATTCTTTTTCGCTTCGGCAAAGGGTCCCAGTAGCTTCCATGATAGCCGATGTTTACAAATATCTGCGCTATGGCAAAGTTGGGAGATCAATGGCTGGAGGCCTGGGAATGATAATAATTCCATTATTTTAGGTGATTCAGCATTTCCATTAACAGAGTGGCTTGTTACACCGACCATTCGAGTAGCCAATAGATTGCCACAATTTGAAGATGCTATCGAAAGATATTTAAGAAGCCATCGTAAAA
Organism: Aphidoletes aphidimyza; assembly: GCA_030463065.1. Lineage (NCBI taxonomy): Eukaryota > Metazoa > Arthropoda > Insecta > Diptera > Cecidomyiidae > Aphidoletes > Aphidoletes aphidimyza. The sequence continues at coordinate 8,609 of JACCIW010000021.1, forward strand.
CGCGTTTCATGGTAGAGTGTGCTATTGGCATCTTAAAGCATCAATTCTATTGTTTGCGCTACGGTTTCAGATTTACCAATCCAAGTCGTGTATGTGCAGCTATATATACTTGCATAGCATTGCACAATATGCAAAATTATTTGAAGCACGGTTCATACGACTATGATACACAATTACGCCGAATTGCACAAGGGGAAGATATGGAGGAAGATGAAGCTGTAGGTGATGGTGATTTGTACCAAGGCGCAGCAAGTGGAGCCAGACGACAATTGGAATTAATAGAATACTTTCAGCATCGACAGAACTGAAAATAAATCATTATAATTTTATGAAAAGAATTAATTTAGAATCTGTATTGATTTTGGCTTGTGAATAAATCGATGGTCACTCAGTTCATTAATTTCCTATGCTTGTTATTTTCTAATTAAATATGAAAAAAGTGTAGCTCTGATAATTAGAGATTTTCAGCAAAACGTATAGTGATTATTTTTGAAATAATTTCACTTATAAATGCATTTCAAATATTTTGGATGAAATAAAAGTAATAAAATTTATCTAACATAATAGTAAAAATAACCGGAAGAAATTTGTCGTATTAATGGAATATTTCAACAATGTTCGCTTTCCATTTGATTTAAATATTTATCCCAGTCAATTTTAATTGTAGCGAATATTAAAATCAATTTAATTATTAAGGATTATTGCTATGCATTTTTATGCAAATTTTAATTGGAAAAGTTTATGATTGAAAATGCCAAAATCAACAAAAAATTATTTTTAACGTCAAATTCCATTATAAAAAAAATAAATATTATTTTTATTACGTAGAATTATGCAGTTATGAGATAAAAAAAATATTTATTTTCAGTTATTTCACATGCTGATTTATTTTAATTATTTAAAATAAGAAAACCTTATCTCAAGTCATGTTATGTCATGAAAGTTAAATATGACATAATTTATAGTTTGCATGAGATAAATAGTTCCAAATGGTCGACAATTTCCGAGATTGCTTGCATAATTGATGAATTGCTATTTTTAATCATAAAAGTAAAGTACGAACCACTTTCAGATAAATTTAAAAAAAGAACAAAATGTCGACCGAAAAAAATCGTTATAGCGAGGATCATAAGGTGAGAATTAATATTTTTTCGATTTTAAATGTGATTGATCCCTCGTTAATCAAATCATTTATAAATTCTATATCAAAAAAAAATGTTCATCAAGAAAATTATACTTGAGCATTGCCTGAAAAATGCTGACCGTCTATACGAAAAATTCACACATGACATAAATCGTAAAACGCAGAGCGGAGCTTGGAAGGACATTGTCGATCAACTGAAAGAGAATGAAAACATCGACGTCGAAAACGTAACTAAGTTAAAACAAAATGTGAGCAACTGGATTCGAAGAGCGACAGTGAGTACAATAACTTTTGGCTTCATATACGTCATGCTTAATGTATGATCCAAAATCAAATATATAATTTCAGGTAGCAAACGATGCAGCGAAACGCACAGGAGCAGGAAAACAGCCAAAACTGACTGAATTCCAAGAAATGTGTTTGTCGTTCGTTGCTGCTGCTAAAGGTTTGCTCGATCACCATTCTAGATTTCACACAGTTGATTAATTTGTTAGGCTCAGCAGCAGTTGACTACATTCAGTCGATTGAATCATCTGGAACTAATGCTCACTTGATCAGCCAACCCGAAGAGAACTCACTTGAAAATAATTCTGAGCCATTCGTTTTTGAATCATCTAATGAGTCAGTCGTTGAACCGAGAAGCAAGCGCCCACGTTCTGCAGTATATGCGAAACGAAATGATGAGTCGTGGAAGGAAAAATACGTTCAATCAATGGTAAACAATGACGAGAAGTTTTATGAAGCCAATATCCGAAAAGCAGAATTGAAATCGTACAATCTCTTGTTGAGAAACATTTCATTGGAAAAATCTCTTGGTAAGTTGTAACCATTGAAACTCACTTAATAAATTTATAAACGTTTTTGATATTTTTTCAGCACTTGAAGAGCATGAAATCGTTGGACTCCGCTCATCAATTAGTCCACATTTGCTGAGTTTGCCTACACATTTATCCGAGATTATTGTAGAAGAAAACGTGATTTTTCCACAGAATCATAACACGACTGACTCTGGAGAGGGTAATAGTGGAAAAGAGAATAAAGAAAATTCCACCCCCAGTCATCCATCCGATTTTCAATAAGACGTATTCACCAATTTAAATATATTAACTATTTTGTCTGTCCAATCAAGAAAAATAAAACATCTTTATGTGTGTAAATATCGTTTTTGATGAGATCAATGATGTTTGAGTTAAAATCCAAACTAGCATTTGACAGATACGCACACATGAACAACTCATTATTATATTCCATGCCGTCTCCATCTTAGATAGCCTATATACATTCGAATACAATCACTGGAAGAAGTCTGGATAAAATGTATTAATGAATATATGCGCTTGTGTTCTAGTTGACAAATCGCAGTAAAACAAAATATGATTTTAAGAATTGCATTTTAAACTTTAAATGGCAATTGGAAGATTTATGCTGTATCAATTAAACCCCGGAATGGTTGCATTACGGTAATGCAAATTTATGTCATAGGAAGTCATGTTTTATGTTGCTGAATATAAGGAGTAGAGATACAACTTCATATCATATCCAATCCAAAAGCATGTTCATTCTATTTGATAGATTCATTGTTTACATTGAATGCGAAAACTTACAACCGCTACTAAAAATGTCTAATGAAGAATTTTTCTTGAACTCAATCGAATTAATCAAACCAAATTCCGAAATTGGTATGGTATGTATGATTGGAGTAGGATTTTCCATACGTTGTATAATCGTGGTGAACTGATTTGTTATTCAATCAATTGATAGATTTCTACGATGTCTCCCGAATATTTGGACTATAATTTGGTGGAAGTGTCTGATGATTGTGTATCATCTACAATCGAAAATGAAGCCGTGAATACACCTTCCGAACTAAATGACGAAAAAAACTTGCATGCAAGACTCAAACGTATTGAGGAAAAATTGGACTATTTAATTTCGCACTTGAATACTCCGCGCTTCGAGCAAATAGCTCCAGTAAAATTGTCAACATTCAAAAAATTAAGTACAGTTGAAGATTTAGAAGAATTCGAGGACATGTTGACAAAAAATGAAAATTTTAAGAGCTCACTCAAGGAACAAATTAAAACTAAGTTCAAAAACATGTACAAGTACGAAAACTCAATGCGAAAATTCGCTTATGATGTCATCGATACCATTACCGATCGTTCTTTATTCAGACATTTTTCGTTAAATGGGAAATCGCGTAATGGCGAACAAAACTTGGCTTTACTAAATCGAGTAATTTACATTAATTTCGTTTTTGAAACGATAATAATTTTGGCTCCCCAATTCAAATATAATTGGCTTGAATCGGTCTTTAATGTTTTATGTCGAAACAAATACACTACAGATAAAGCCGAGCCATCAAAGAGGTTCAAACACGATGATTTGTAAAATGTATTTAAATAATTATTTATGAAATTAATAAATAAAATTAGATAACGATATGAAGATATCACTTCAAAAAAATGAACCGTTATTTAACTGTTAGTAATGAATTGAACTGTATTGTTGAACAATTATTCGAAGTGAACAGTTTTTAGTGAACTGTTCAAGTGAACAGATTTCGAAAAACAGGCCCCAGTTCACATAATGCAATTCAAATGGGAGTTCAATTCATTTTGAACATTTACAACAACAAAAATATTCAAGAATATTGAACTTTTCATACAAATTTAACGTAAGCAAAACTGACATCTAATTTTCGTGAACAGTTTCAATATTCTTGAATATTTTTGTTTTTGTAAATGTTCAAAGTGAATTGAATTCCCATTTGAAATACATTGAGTGAACTGTTCAAATAGAATGTTTTGAAAAACTGGCCCCAAATCAACTCAATGATAATCGACTTTTATAGCATCGAACCACACAAACAGAAAAACTCACAATACATTGTTGATTAGTAAAATAATTTACTCATTCAACCAATTTCATATGTAATATACACACGATTTAAACATTAAAGAATCAATGCACTGGAAACGAGTCCATAACATTTTATTAACGAATTATAGCAAACAACCTGTCAGTTCGTAATATTCACTCAGCAAAAATCATTTATTTACTGTTCGGGTATAAAAAATTGAAATTAGATTTGTATTTTTGGATACGCATTTTTAGATTCGAACTTTGAAGCTATTTCGAATTCATGTCGGATTCATTCACGAAATGTTGAGTTGGCATTTGGCTTGAAGGTATCGTAGCCGCCATCCACGGCCGAAATGACATATGTTTTAATTTGTAGAACATTTTGACGACGATCGCCACCAAACGACTTTCTCCCAATGGTCAAAAGATGGAAGTAGACCGCCATCGTCTTTCCGTGTAGGGACTTCAAATGAATAAATAAGTCTGCTTTCTTTTTGAATAAACTGATACATCTGGAGCATGGATACCGTGTTGGCTTGTGTCCGCTCATCACCACGAAAGTACGGCTAATCATTTTTGCTTCCTTTAGGCTGCTTTTCAATGACTAGAAAACATTGAACAAATTAAAAAACCGGCAAACGTTTGAAATTCACAATTTCAATTTTTTGTCAGATAACAAATAACTTACTTCAACAATTTAATTAGTTTGAAAATTTGCCCATAAACCGCAATGAAATGCAACTTTTACTCTCAATATGCGACGCTGCACTGAATTTCACTCGGAGCGCACAATATGCGGTGCAAAGGCTACTGAGATTAAACTGTGAATGTGTGATACTTAATGCATGTATCTAAAATATGCAACGCACACTTGGTGTCGAATGTTGAGTGTGGAATGTACCACAACGTATTTCATATTCGGAGATACCGTTATAGAGATCGTCATAAACAATACATTGGCACAATGTATTTCATACGGCGACACTTGTCGTCATTTAAGAGACATTGAGAAAAAATTACTTATATTTACATATTTCGGTCAAAGTTATATTGTCTTCGCTAATTTGACTTGTATTTGTTGTAGATACACGGGATCCCATGGTTATTGGAATATATTATTAAATATCACTCGAAGGGAGAGTCTAGTAGCAATTTTCGTTTTTTTTTTAACTTTTCTGTTGAGTCGATGGAGACCAACGCCTGAATCATCTCATTTTTTTCAATCGCCTTAAGCGATTAGCAGAAGTACAATGTTTCACATGCCAATGAAACTTTGGTCCAAGAAATAACAAATCGAATATGGAATTTCAAAGTTTTCGATTTACTTTCATACCATTTATAACGGCCATTTCAGCTGAAATTATTATTATTATTTGATCAATTTATTTCGATATTTTTAACCAAAATATGTCAATTAAGGAATGATTTTCTTTAAATTTTTGGTGTTTTCATCTATTGAACGAATTTAATGTATTTTGAGAGGCCCAAAGAACATTTTCAAATCGTTAGAATTGAGTAAAACGTCCAAATTTAAATGTACATCATATCTGGTGCTGAAAAAATAACTAAGATGAGAAGGTGATTGTTCACTACTGAAAAAAAAAAAACAACCAATCGATACTGTGTGAAAATTCACTCTATTGGGGGTAATTTGTTATTCAGACATAAATTTTTCGAGCATGCTCCTTTGAAATGACTCATCGGACTTACAACGTTGCCGTTTGTATTTGAGTTTGCACGTTGAAATTACGCGTTCGCTGCTGTCGTTTACGCAAACCAAGGCTGCCGATATTTTATTTTTCCCATTTGAATACTGTGAATTTGTTGTCCACGTATTTGCATCTATGGCGAGAAAGCCTAGTGGAATTTCAAGCATTTCAAACAAATGAAGCGATCGTTCGCCAACGAAATCCAATAGTGTCATAGTGCTCCAATCATCAACATCTCCATTGAACTTTATATGATTTGAACGATGGTCTCTCTTGGGCATATCCCTATTAATTTGTAGCAGCATTGCAGCCATCTCGTTTTTTTCGTTTGCTGACACTTTTTCAGAGAACAGACTCAAAACTATCAATTCTTCACTTAAATAGTAAAGATGACGCGAAAGAGCATCTATTGCAACATTCGACACTCCTTGATCGATAATACCGAATTCCTCGAGCTCTTTCAGAAAATTCAAATCATTTATGCCAGCATCAAACAAAGCGTTTGACCTGTTCCAATATCGAACATACACCAAAGCTACGAACAAACAAAATCTGGACAGCTGCTAAAGGATTTGTTCCCTTTCCGGTGTATCCCAATGCAATTGGTGTCTGAACAGGAAGCATTTCAACCCTTGTATACAAGAAGCCATAAACCGTGCATTACTTGGATTTTGCAGAGTATAAAACTGTACTTGATTTGCTTTTGTTATTTCGTCGCGAATACCAGTCAAAAATTTTAAGCACACGTGTGTAATTTCTTTGTAGTCATCGCGTACGAACGAATGGCTTGAGTGCCCCTCAAGATCGGACAACGCTCTCTCTCTGAAATCTTCGAGTGTAACAGTTTGATTTGCATCAAAATCCATCTTTTCCTCGTCGTTTCCATTGAACATTTCAAAAGGAAAATTGATGCGCTTAAGCTCGGACCACATTTCGGCGAGAATTGAATGAAACAAATTCATTGGCATTTCACTCGGAAAAAGATACTTGTATACGCTTTTGATGATGATTTCATATATATGATGTCTGCACATCAGCCAAAGTAATTCTTTCATCAGTTCTTCTTCCAAACGGACACACGTTCCTGTTACAATTCCTGTATTGGTAACTTCATTATCACTTGTCATCGCAACAATTTGATAATGTCCGATTTCAAACTGTTCAATAGCTCTCAAAATTGATCGGAATTGGCTCAATCCGCTTTTATTTGGAATTTTTTCCACTGATAATAATTTGTCTTCGGAATCAGAATGCCACAATATCACAAGGCGGTCTTCTTTTGCCACAAATTTACCACTAAGCTGCTTCATACTGTGGTGATCAAAACAAAGGGAACCAAAAGACCTATTATTTCTTATCTCCAGATTATACTCTCTCTCTTTGATCTCCATCATTTTCTGATATCTGTTGAAAAAGTGCGTTGATGAAAGCTTGAAGTTTTCACTTTCATTGTTGACAGAGTAGGCCAGCTTCAATATTTGTGATAAAACGCCGAAAGAAATTCCAGTTTTGCACATTTTCCACAGAATGTCATCTGGAATGGCTCGCTTTCTCTTTGAGTCTAATTCGTTATCTGAAGGCTCACTGTCATCGGAAGGTGGACCATAGTCTTGATCTGAGCCACAACCACCACCAATTTCATTTTCAATTTCAGAAAGATCTGAATTTGAAGAATTCGGGAACGAAAAATGTAAGGGTTTGCAAATAGAATAACTTCACACAGGTTAAAAATATTCGTACCATTGAAGAATAAACAGGTTTTGGCCACTTAAAAGTACACTTCCGTGTATCCATTTTCATCTACAAATTGATTGGATTTAAATCGTCAATTCTCAAGCCCAAATACTATGTTTTTCGAGGATGCGAATACTTTTAAGCTGCTCTACATATGTTCAAAAATAATATTTTACCATTTTCACTTGGTTCGTCGATTTCCATTGAATCATCATTTACCGTAGTTGGTTGATTCGAATTTTCGATTGGAAATGTGTTGGATAGTGTTGACATAAAATCATTTTCCATTTTAACTTGCTTGGCAGTCTTAACTTTGCTTTTGAATTTTAGTATCTTGGTTAAATTACCAACTTCACGCTTGATTTTTCGTCGTATGCTCGCATTGCAAACTGTTCTTATCTTTTTTAATCTATAAAATTGTTCTAAAGCAGTCGCGACGAGTGTTTCCTTCTTGCTATTGCTCTTTTTGACTCCCCAAAACTGGGAATAGTATCGGAGAACATTCCCGATTGTTGGAAGGCTATTTCCAACAAATTCTCTGATAGCTCCTCCACCAAGAATGTATTCAAGGCCTGTTTCGGAGTCTGCCATTTAAATTGATGCGATATACTTTCCCTCGAGTGCTAATCCCAATATTTACGTCCAGATTATCCAATAAATTACTTCTAACAACAATGAACTAACATTTGATTGAGTGAATTTGTCTAAAAATGGCTATGTTTGCTTTGTTCGCAAAATTTCACTGAGGAATCAAAATGAAGACTTTTTCGTTCAGTGCTCATTGCTCATGTTATATATTGTTAAAAATTACTGTTTTATGTAGACATTTTTCATAAAAGTAGTAGCCCTTAATCTCAAATGTATTTCATATATGACAAAGTATCCAATACCAAATTCTCAATCGGACCAAATATTAGATACTAGAGAGATATTATTTCGCAGTAAATTAAATAGAGCGCCTGAAATTGGTTTATAATATGTTCTCGGTTGAATTTACTGTCTTACTATTTGAGGAAAAAAATCGCAAATCTCACAACCGATGGTACAGTAGTGAGTCGAATCAGTTCGACGTCAAGGTAAAAAATGTTCCACTTGCTGATACAAATCATTCCACTTTTGAATTTTGCACCATTTATCGACTAAGAAAGGCTTTTGCTGGTTTGCGATCAGTCAAAAATGTGTAAACTCCAAAAATAAATGTTATTTAAGTTTTGATCTCACAGGGATGCGGTGAAACTATTTTAATCTCATGTTTATTTGGGGCTGTGGAAGGTTCTCCGCCGTCTTTTATGGCTTAAAACGCATTGAATTATCAGTTCACAATCTTGACCATATTTAGGAAATGATTTAAGTAGAATTCTGTCTTTTGAGCGATATTGAAGCTGCCGTTTTGGCACATTATGCTCTCAAGTGAATAGGGGATTTTTGCAATTTTTGTGTAACAGTGCTACAAATAAATCTACAACGCTTTTATACGGGCCCATTGATTTTCCTGGTCCAAAATATAATGGTTCTGAAATTCTTCAGTACAATAATTCCAGATTTGTATTATATTTCTCAAATTTGAAGCCACAACAAATCGAATTTATTAAATTAGTACGCAGTACGCAAAATAATTAATTGATTTGCGCTCAAATCGGCATCAAATTTTAAGCAATATTGAAGCATTTTAGATTCAAGCGAATATGGATTTTTTGCTTAAAATATGCTACTTTTGAATTTAATTATTTTTCGCCTATTAAACTTGACTTTTTTGGGCCGAACTACAACGGTTCTGAGATTTTTAAATACAGTAATTCCATATTTTTGGTTTCATAACCGCCATAATAGATTGGATTAAAAAAATAGGTTGAAAATTGAAAAATGTTTTTTTAAGTCGATTTCCCAGACTTGACAAATATTTGAAGCTCTGAACAGATTGAAATCAATTACAATTAATTTGATTGAACGAAACCATTACTATCATTCGAAAAAAATGCCCATTTTCATCATCTATATTCGAAATGAGGTAATAAAAATTGAATGAGGCTTTACTTTTTGATGGGTTAGAAATTTAAATGATACTGCCCTCAACGGATAATAATAAAACATGTTTTTATTTGGGAATCGACCTCTAAAACTTAATATCCAATAATGACGTAGATGTTTTTCGTAGAAAACTGTTTTCATCGGAACATTTTTTTAAGTGCTGTATAAAACATTTTTTTCTTCATCTTCCACAACAAAAATTGTTTGAATGTACTGTGGTAGTATTTTTTTTGTCTGCAAATTACATGGATTTAACCTTATTTTATTGTTCCCGACTAGAACAAGCCACACAATAAATAATACTTTCTCAATTATATGAATTAAAAATAAATGAAACGTATAAAAAAAGTACTTTTAAATCCTCAGATCGAATATGTGATTGAAATAGCCTGCAAATATACATTTTCATAAGCATAACTGTTTGCGGAATATTTTTGTCTCTAACTAGTTCGACCCACTGTTGTTCAGCATACTGCACCATAAATCGGTTTTGAAATTTGCCTAGGCTTATGAACCATTCGGTGGATAATTTGTTCATCAGAAACATTTCAAATTTGGAATTATTTTTGAAGAAACAAGTAATAATCCCATAGAAATTGTTTTTACAGAAATTGTGTATGCTTTTTAGTAGAAATTATTTCCCAAGGAGTAATCGCGTCAAGTGATAGACTTTGTTTCTTGTTCGATTTGAATCTGGGTATAATTTTTTTTGTAGCTCGCACAGTCCGAACCACTAGATTTTTGAAATGAAATATTTGAATCAAAGTTGAATTGCTTGTTTAAATCAAAACTAATCTAGATTTAAAAATGAGTATAATTCACAAAATAAAATTATGTGTACCGAAATGCTAGTAATCGGGAGCTTGGTATCCCTTTGGGATATTTTTATGTAGATCGAAGCTAATAAAACTTCACCACCAAAATAATTGGTTATTAAAACATAAAGTGGCATATGAGTTAGTAGATAAGCAATTTTTGAGAAGATTTTATCAAATGGAAAGGAAATTTACATTTGAATCGAATCCTAACAATACTTGTGGAGCGCCATCTGTTGGTAAATTGTGATGTATGGATGAATTAGTACTTCATCGTTCACTTGACAGCTAAACTGTAATCTCTAACGTTTTGTTTATTTACATTTTTTTGTTATATGTGAAAGAGAACGGTGTTGCTCCAAAGAAGCCCTCAGCAATTGTTTTGGTTTTCAATGATTGATTTCATGATTCGGACAGCCAAATCAATTAATCAGCCATAATTTCTTTCTCTTGTTTACGAAAAATCATCTGTATAGTGCAAATTGATCAACATAAATTGTGTCTTTGGTGTTTTCATAGCTCATGATATGTGCGACTAGTGGAGCAATACAAATGACTTTTTGATTGATTATGCTTGTAAAACAAAGTGAATTTTAGTCGAAACAATAATTTTGTGCGACTGTTTGTGGGAGGAAATTATTTCATTTTGATATTCATTCGGCAATGCAAAAACATCATAGAAAGTGAGGTTAGGTAGCGGCATTGTCTGAAACAATTTGAGTTTTTAAAACATCCAATTCAATTAGACTTCAGATTGCTTATTTTGGCCATAATAGTTCCATAAAATCAACAAATACTACTGAGGATGTGAATCGAATCGAATTTTCGTATCAGAAGTAACTTATGAAATGTGGAGACTTTTATATGTCAATTGATTGCATCGAATTTCAACTTTGGTGATGATTGTTGCTTTTATTTTTCAAATAGTAAATAAAAACTAGCGTTTTTCATAATATTCAGTGTCCATACATGGTTCGATTAGTTTAAGTCCAACTAAGAAAAATCCGGCCTCGGTTTGTCAAAATTCTTATGGGTTTTCGATATAGGGGCCCAACTTTTGATGACCAATATCTCTCTCAATTTGAAGGGTACCGGCCAAAAGTCCCCGTGTCCGTCCGTCCGTCCGTGGTTTCGCGGACAAGATTTAAAATGATACGGACAAACAAAACGGACGGACGGACGGACGGGAAATGGAATCGGACGGATAGAAGGAACGGACGGACATATGAAAATATTTGTCGGACAGGTTGAAATAGGAAACGGACATGAAATTTGTATCGACGGACGGACAGATATAGAAACCAACGGACGGACGGACGGACAATCGAATGAACAAAAATCGAGTATTGACAAATTATGTCTATTTAATATTTGCGTAACGATTCTCAGTCGTTGCCATTCAAAACACTATTCAACACTGCGAACGAAATCAATTATGAACGAAAATGTGTTATATTTTATTAAAATTTTTGGTCAGATTTTAAAGCACATTCTTGTCAAAGTTTAATTATTTTCCATAATGAATTTTTCCCTTCCGACGACGAAGCTCTCTGCCAGCAGGTATGACATCAGAAACGGCTGAAAAACAATAGAATAAGATTATATTGAAAAATGAATTAAATGCTTTGATGGATGGATGACGATCGTCCACTGTTTTGGTTGGACTTACCTGGTTCACCGGATTCTGGACGCGCTGCCTTGTCATCGTTCGTGCTTGTATCTGAATAAAAAATGAAAAATTAAGGCGTTTAGATCTGTATCGAATAAATGTTTTGATATGACGATAAAATATTATTGAAATCATAATTGAAAGTGTTCAAAGAATTCATTGTAAGAAAATGGGGAGGGGGGATGTATGATATGTGTGGTATGTTTTGTTTTAACCTTTGTTCGACTAGCTGGATCGTGAAACATTTTGACCGTGGTTATCGGTTGAAGAGACGTCATGAATGACAACAGAAACAGCTGAAAAACGATAGAAAAGAATTAATATTGAAAAGTGAATCAAATGATTTGATTTATGGATGGATGGATGACGACCGTCAACTGTTTTGGTTGGACTTGTACCTACCAAGATCACTGGATTTTGGTGACGCTGCATTGTCATTGTTTGTACTTGTATCTGAATGGAAAATGAAAAATGAAAGCGTTTAGATGTCAATTGAATACATTTCCGTTATGACGATACAATAAAAATGAAATCATAATTGAAAGTATCAATGCTGGATGTATGATATGTGAGATATGTATTGTTTTAACCTTTGTTCGACTGGCTGGATCGTGAAACATTTGGCTGGTTATCGGCTGTAGAGACATCATCATTATCTTCTTCTTCTGATGAAGAATGATGAAAATCAATCTGTTGTGGCTCAAGTATACCATGTGCATTTCGAACGACTTTTGCGAGTTGGCTTATGAAGACGTTAACCGTGGCATTTCTAAAAATAGTGAACTACTGATATACAAGAACCAATATCTATTATCGTTAATATGAAAACTATACTTTTTCAACACTTGTTTGACTGTGTCCCCATCGATAGGTCCATACATATGGAAAACTTGCGATGCTTGAGCAAAAGCTTCAGCCAAGAGATCACGGTCATGTGAAAATTCTAAAGATGGACAAACAAAAATTTATGGAATGGAAAAAAGTATGATATCAATTCAAAATACTGTAACCGATTCGGCTGTAATGCGTTCATCAGTTAACATCATTTTAATAATTCGGAATATTCAATATGACTCACGCATTAGACATTGAATTGAGTACTATTTGTTGGGACAATAAATATTCTTATTGACAAGTCCCAACAATACATTGATTACGAGTCGTATCCGGTTGCATGTAGAATCGGAGAACGTTTCCTGAGTTAACATTGTGATTAAATGCAATTCCTATCTTTCTGCGTGTTAAACCAGGAACGGTTTCTCGGCAGAGGGGTGAGAATAACAGCATAAGCGAGGGTTCTTTTGATGAGGGTCGAGATTCTCATTGGAAGATGCACTTGTTAAAATCATATATAAGCGCATACGTAACTAGGTTAGTTGTTCAGTTCGATTCGACTCAGCTAAATTCTAGTTCGGAAAATTCCAACTTCAGTCGAAAATTATAATAAGAATATTTGTGTGGTTTTTGAGTGAAATAATAAATACCAAAGTAAAAAATAAACAGAAGCTGTGTTTCATTTTGAAATCCACTGATGCTACCAGTACAATTGGAGGTTCTACCAATAAACGAAACGAGCTTAAGGGAAAAAATAATTTTTCTATTTTTCAAAAACTTAATTCAATCCATAAAACACGAACACAAAATCTAATTATTTTACCTAACCGAACTGGACCACAAGATTCGCGAATAATAAGCACTATATAAACACAAATTGAGTAAATAATGTGTTAAATGAAGTGCTATCAAAACTAAATAATTTTTTCTTCGCGGTAATTACCGAAAAATAAAAAAAAATAATAAGAAAAAACGAACTACACAGATTTTCCGAGTTGAACACAAATAATAATAATACGTGAAAAAAAAAATCAGAAAAACCGATAAAATTAAATCTTTACGAATCAAATTTTCGTTAAATCATCAAAATTTAATTTCATCAAAAATTCAATAAAACTCACTGAAAGGGCGTGACGAATAAATTCATCGTATCAATACAATTACGCAACATTGGGACATCACGAATAATCAACAGAAGAAGAAATCTACAGACACAGGAAATTCAGGACATTCAGGACTACAAGTGACACATCATCGAAGCAGATACGAGGCAGAACTAGGCGTAGCAGCAACAATCAGGGAACATTTTATTGGACAGAACCGAGAAAAAAGAGCGTGAGTAAATTTGAATTTAAATCTGTTGTGTTTTCTCGCGTAAATGACGGAAACGGATAATCTTGACGGTCAAAATCTATCTAAATTTCGACGATTTCTTTATAATCTCGCGATTTTGTTTGAGGGAATAAGATTTTTGATTTTTGATTTTTTTAATCGAGTAAAGTCAATGTGGTTTTAAAGTATTGTTGGAAAATATAATATGTCCGACATTGTAGAAAAAAAGGTAGAGAAAAGGATCAATGATTTGACACTTGAGCAGAATTTATTAAAACTTAGAGTTAAAGACCTACAGTGAGTAAAGCAGTAATGAGCATGTTAATTTTATTTTCCAAAATGCTGTCTGACTTTCAAAAGATGGCGCTTAAATTCCGCAGCAATATCGAAAAGCACATGGAGAGATACCGAACTCTCCAATGTTTTATATTGAGTGACATTTCTCATCTGAGAAATGTCAAACATAAACCGGCATTTCCATAAAACGAATTTACAATCAGTGAAAAATGGAGCGAATAGTCGGTAAGTTTGTGAAATAATAAATTCGAAGTGTAAATAGTGGATAATTTTCATTAATTTTTTTTTCGTTTTAAAAAATTTACACTTCGAATTTATTATTGATGAAAAATCGGTTCTTCCAATTTGTCGATAGCTGAAATCACAATGATCGATTGAATAACTGGAATATCTTTTTCATATGCAAAAGAGAAATCATTAATTTTTGTTCTCCTTTAAATTCTAACCACTTCTTGCGATCTCAAATTCAAACCAAATTGATAATAAATGTGTTTGGCCTACACGACTATTCAACAACAACAAATAAATCGAAAAATATGTCACAAGGGTTGTTATTAATCTTTTCTTTAGCGTTGGCTTTAACGATCACATTTCGTGTTCAGAAATATCCCAAGCATTAAGAAACAATTATGCAAATCGTTTGGCCACTTTCTTTCACACATCTTTCTGAATGCCCATTCGAACGATACGGAATTTGCTTGGATTGAGCACAAAATCAATTTTTCTCAAACATCTCAAATCGAAAGTGTTGTGCATCTATTAAAATTCTTTTGACTCGATGTGGTCTGTGTGGTGTATTCTCCAAATTGACACAAATCTATATGCTAATCTATAATTTTCAACGATAAATTGGAATTTCAGACTGCAGGCCAATGTACCGCTTACTCAGCGATGGAAAGATCTATCATCGTGATTCATACTCCAAGGAGTACACGAAGCTTACATGCACATTTAAAGATTGTGACCTGACAGTCAGACTTAATACAATAACCAACAAAGCTAGTTACGAAGGCGACCACATTGCACATTCAGATGAAGAGTGGCATGGGCTACTTGGTGAACTCTTGT
Source organism: Aphidoletes aphidimyza (assembly GCA_030463065.1). Lineage (NCBI taxonomy): Eukaryota > Metazoa > Arthropoda > Insecta > Diptera > Cecidomyiidae > Aphidoletes > Aphidoletes aphidimyza. Next base: position 24,104 of record JACCIW010000021.1, read on the forward strand.
TAGAGCAAACTATCAAAAACATGGCTTTGAAGTACCCAAAAATGACACCAAAACAAATCACCAGTATAGCGATGAAAACGATAGAGGGCTATCGATGGTATCACGATGTTGATGGACGTGCAAAGGATTGGGTGAAAAACACAAGAATGGCAAAACACCGAAAAAATAAATACCACGAGAAGAAGCAAGGTAAGATATCAAATTGCAAAAAACCCCACATTTGTGATTTAGTCTTGAAAATTTATATAGTTTGTTTCTTCGAATTCAAGCTAATGTTCGTTTTGGATGGAATTTAATCAAATTTTGATTTAATGATATCTTCTTCTTCTAGATTCGATTGCCGATGGTTCGCAATCTGATGCGCAGTCTGAGGCGGCATCCAAGAAAAAAGGCCGCAGGGCCACGTCTCGAAAATCGAATAAAGGTAGTCTTTTCACGTAGCAAACTTCTTATAATGAACTAAATCTTGCAAAAATACCCCACATTTGTGATTAAGTCTTGCAAATTTATATAGTTTGTTTCTTCCAAATCAAGCTAATGTTCGTTTTGGAAGGAATTTATAATCAGAGTTTTAATCATTTTGGTTTAATTAAATCTTCTTTTAGATTCGATTGTTGACGATTCCGTTAGCGATACTTTGAACCAAACTAGTCAGGGACCTATTTTGTTTGGAAAACGCACTAAGTCCGTGGTTCCAAATGGCCGTTCCGACAACGATGATTTGGATGACAGTGTGCACGAGTCTGCTGTAGTGTCTACGCAAATGGCGCAACCGGAAACTGGATTGAATAAAAAAAGCCCAACGGCCTCGTCTCGAAAATCGAAAAAAGGTAGCTCATTGTTGAATTGCTTTACGTTGTTTCAAATATTTGCAGCTCCAATCACTTGCTAATAACTCGAGTCAACTCAAACCGATTTCAGTTGATTTTAATTGCATTCCAAAAATACTCCACATTTGATTATGTTGTTTTGCAAATTTATATAATTTCTCTAATGTTAGTTTTGGAATTCCAAATAAATTCCTTGAGGAATTTATGACCACAATTTTGATGATTTTGAT
>JACCIW010000022.1:17500-25107 GCA_030463065.1 Aphidoletes aphidimyza
GAAAGTCTCGGAAAGCCGGTAGTTTGCACACAAAAAATCGAAAAATATTTTTTCACGTTTTCAAGCCGATTTCTATACGCTACATGGGAGTTTACTATGAAAGTCTCGGAAAGCCGGTAGTTTGCACACAAAAAATCGAAAAATATTTTTTCACGTTTTCAAGCCGATTTCTATACGCTACATGGGAGTTTACTATGAAAGTCTCGGAAAGCCGGTAGTTTGCACACAAAAAATCGAAAAATATTTTTTCACGTTTTCAAGCCGATTTCTATACGCTACATGGGAGTTTACTATGAAAGTCTCGGAAAGCCGGTAGTTTGCACACAAAAAATCGAAAAATATTTTTTCACGTTTTCAAGCCGATTTCTATACGCTACATGGGAGTTTACTATGAAAGTCTCGGAAAGCCGGTAGTTTGCACACAAAAAATCGAAAAATATTTTTTCACGTTTTCAAGCCGATTTCTATACGCTACATGGGAGTTTACTATGAAAGTCTCGGAAAGCCGGTAGTTTGCACACAAAAAATCGAAAAATATTTTTTCACGTTTTCAAGCCGATTTCTATACGCTACATGGGAGTTTACTATGAAAGTCTCGGAAAGCCGGTAGTTTGCACACAAAAAATCGAAAAATATTTTTTCACGTTTTCAAGCCGATTTCTATACGCTACATGGGAGTTTACTATGAAAGTCTCGGAAAGCCGGTAGTTTGCACACAAAAAATCGAAAAATATTTTTTCACGTTTTCAAGCCGATTTCTATACGCTACATGGGAGTTTACTATGAAAGTCTCGGAAAGCCGGTAGTTTGCACACAAAAAATCGAAAAATATTTTTTCACGTTTTCAAGCCGATTTCTATACGCTACATGGGAGTTTACTATGAAAGTCTCGGAAAGCCGGTAGTTTGCACACAAAAAATCGAAAAATATTTTTTCACGTTTTCAAGCCGATTTCTATACGCTACATGGGAGTTTACTATGAAAGTCTCGGAAAGCCGGTAGTTTGCACACAAAAAATCGAAAAATATTTTTTCACGTTTTCAAGCCGATTTCTATACGCTACATGGGAGTTTACTATGAAAGTCTCGGAAAGCCGGTAGTTTGCACACAAAAAATCGAAAAATATTTTTTCACGTTTTCAAGCCGATTTCTATACGCTACATGGGAGTTTACTATGAAAGTCTCGGAAAGCCGGTAGTTTGCACACAAAAAATCGAAAAATATTTTTTCACGTTTTCAAGCCGATTTCTATACGCTACATGGGAGTTTACTATGAAAGTCTCGGAAAGCCGGTAGTTTGCACACAAAAAATCGAAAAATATTTTTTCACGTTTTCAAGCCGATTTCTATACGCTACATGGGAGTTTACTATGAAAGTCTCGGAAAGCCGGTAGTTTGCACACAAAAAATCGAAAAATATTTTTTCACGTTTTCAAGCCGATTTCTATACGCTACATGGGAGTTTACTATGAAAGTCTCGGAAAGCCGGTAGTTTGCACACAAAAAATCGAAAAATATTTTTTCACGTTTTCAAGCCGATTTCTATACGCTACATGGGAGTTTACTATGAAAGTCTCGGAAAGCCGGTAGTTTGCACACAAAAAATCGAAAAATATTTTTTCACGTTTTCAAGCCGATTTCTATACGCTACATGGGAGTTTACTATGAAAGTCTCGGAAAGCCGGTAGTTTGCACACAAAAAATCGAAAAATATTTTTTCACGTTTTCAAGCCGATTTCTATACGCTACATGGGAGTTTACTATGAAAGTCTCGGAAAGCCGGTAGTTTGCACACAAAAAATCGAAAAATATTTTTTCATGTTTTCAAGCCGATTTCTATACGCTACATGGGAGTTTACTATGAAAGTCTCGGAAAGCCGGTAGTTTGCACACAAAAAATCGAAAAATATTTTTTCACGTTTTCAAGCCGATTTCTATACGCTACATGGGAGTTTACTATGAAAGTCTCGGAAAGCCGGTAGTTTGCACACAAAAAATCGAAAAATATTTTTTCACGTTTTCAAGCCGATTTCTATACGCTACATGGGAGTTTACTATGAAAGTCTCGGAAAGCCGGTAGTTTGCACACAAAAAATCGAAAAATATTTTTTCTTGTTTTCAAGCCGATTTCTATACGCTACATGGGAGTTTACTATGAAAGTCTCGGAAAGCCGGTAGTTTGCATACAAAAAATCGAAAAATATTTTTTCACGTTTTCAAGCCGATTTCTATACGCTACATGGGAGTTTACTATGAAAGTCTCGGAAAGCCGGTAGATTGCACACAAAAAATCGAAAAATATTTTTTCACGTTTTCAAGCCGATTTCTATACGCTACATGGGAGTTTACTATGAAAGTCTCGGAAAGCCGGTAGTTTGCACACAAAAAATCGAAAAATATTTTTTCTCGTTTTCAAGCCGATTTCCATACGCTACATGGGAGTTTACTATGAAAGTCTCGGAAAGCCGGTAGATTGCACACAAAAAATCGAAAAATATTTTTTCACGTTTTCAAGCCGATTTCTATACGCTACATGGGAGTTTACTATGGAAGTCTCGGAAAGCCGGTAGTTTGCACACAAAAAATCGAAAAATATTTTTTCTTGTTTTCAAGCCGATTTCTATACGCTACATGGGAGTTTACTATGAAAGTCTCGGAAAGCCGGTAGTTTGCATACAAAAAATCGAAAAATATTTTTTCTTGTTTTCAAGCCGATTTCTATACGCTACATGGGAGTTTACTATGAAAGTCTCGGAGAGCCGGTAGTTTGCACACAAAAAATCGAAAAATATTTTTTCACGTTTTCAAGCCGATTTCTATACACTACATGGGAGTTTACTATGAAAGTCTCGGAAAGCCGGTAGTTTGCACACAAAAAATCGAAAAATATTTTTTCACGTTTTCAAGCCGATTTCTATACGCTACATGGGAGTTTACTATGAAAGTCTCGGAAAGCCGGTAGTTTGCACACAAAAAATCGAAAAATATTTTTTCTTGTTTTCAAGCCGATTTCTATACGCTACATGGGAGTTTACTATGAAAGTCTCGGAAAGCCGGTAGTTTGCACACAAAAAATCGAAAAATATTTTTTCTTGTTTTCAAGCCGATTTCTATACGCTACATGGGAGTTTACTATGAAAGTCTCGGAAAGCCGGTAGATTGCACACAAAAAATCGAAAAATATTTTTTCACGTTTTCAAGCCGATTTCTATACGCTACATGGGAGTTTACTATGAAAGTCTCGGAAAGCCGGTAGTTTGCATACAAAAAATCGAAAAATATTTTTTCTTGTTTTCAAGCCGATTTCTATACGCTACATGGGAGTTTACTATGAAAGTCTCGGAAAGCCGGTAGTTTGCACACAAAAAATCGAAAAATATTTTTTCTTGTTTTCAAGCCGATTTCTATACGCTACATGGGAGTTTACTATGAAAGTCTCGGAAAGCCGGTAGTTTGCACACAAAAAATCGAAAAATATTTTTTCACGTTTTCAAGCCGATTTCTATACGCTACATGGGAGTTTACTATGAAAGTCTCGGAAAGCCGGTAGTTTGCATACAAAAAATCGAAAAATATTTTTTCTTGTTTTCAAGCCGATTTCTATACGCTACATGGGAGTTTACTATGAAAGTCTCGGAAAGCCGGTAGTTTGCACACAAAAAATCGAAAAATATTTTTTCACGTTTTCAAGCCGATTTCTATACGCTACATGGGAGTTTACTATGAAAGTCTCGGAAAGCCGGTAGTTTGCACACAAAAAATCGAAAAATATTTTTTCACGTTTTCAAGCCGATTTCTATACGCTACATGGGAGTTTACTATGAAAGTCTCGGAAAGCCGGTAGTTTGCACACAAAAAATCGAAAAATATTTTTTCACGTTTTCAAGCCGATTTCTATACGCTACATGGGAGTTTACTATGAACATAGCTGTGCACAGACGTAGTTCAGCCGTCAAAACTACGCGCCCACGGCTGTTAAGTACTCCTGTCACGTAGTACTTTTAGCAATTGAGCTGTCGATTGGGTTTTGAATTGACAAACGAATAAACAGAATATAATTCAATTTTAATTTGATTGTTTTCTAAAATTAAAAGTTTTGTGAAGAAAGCATAATGTGAAAATGTGTGAAAATTTATGTGAGTTTTAAATTTTTTTTGGAAATTATCAATGCAAGTTTCCTACAACCAACGATGTTATACCACATAAAAATGTTCATCCAGGAGTCAAAAAGAATTCTTCTTGATATGACTTGAATTTCATGATAGTTTTCATAAAATTAAAAAAAAAAAACTAAATAAAATGCATATTATAAAATAGCTCTTCTCAAATATTTTTCATAATTATAAAACAGAGACTCAGAAAATATAATTTTAAAAAGTTAAACGAATTCTTAGCGAACATTTGAAAACATAACCCCATTTGGTACAATAACATCGTTGTTTCTGTTGTTTTTGAAATATAAAATTAAAAAATTATTTTTCTCAAGGTACATTGAAAAGTTTGGATGACACATCCATACTATCAAATTTAAAAGAACGGTTTCAAAAACAGATGATTTACGTAAGTTTCTACCTTGTTTGATATTTTCTATTGTATTTATTTTCCCATCATTACCAAAAATCCAGGAGTCAAGAAGAATTTTTCTACTAATTTCGTTTTTGTTACACTCATAGACATATTTATCAAATATTCTCATCGCTGTAAATCCATACGAAACTTTGACAGAACAATATGGACACCAACAAAAAGCTATGTATCTAGCTAGTGAAAATTTATTCGAAAAACCACCGCACGTTTATGCTATCGGTATTTATCATTATTGATTATTATTGCTTTTCCTATCTCATTTATCATGAGATTAACTATAACAGAATTTCTATTTTTTTTTGAATTTTTAGCCAACGAAGCGCTTAAAAATTTGAAACTTTTCAAAAAGAACCAATCTTTATTAATTACGGGCGTTTCTGGGTCGGGTAAAACAGAAAATGAGAAACATATTGTCGAATTTTTATGCCAAACAGAAACAGATCCTCGAAATGTTATTAATGCAGGTCCAATTTTCGAAGCCTTCGGAAATGCTAGAACACATAGAAATAGGAATAGTTCCCGATTTTGCAAATTTTTGGAGGTTTTATTTTTTTCTCGTTTACCTTCTATTCTAAATATAGCTCATTTGATTCTAAATGTGTTCTCATTTTATTTTAAATATAGCTAATGTATGATGCAGATTTGAAAAACTCTGGAGCAAAAATTGCCTATCATATGCTGGAAATAAGTCGTGTTTGTGCTGCAAATCCAAGTGAATCAAACTTCCACGTTTTCTACATGTTGCTTCTTGGCGCATCGAATGATGTTTTGAAAGGAATAGGCCTTGATCCATCAATATCTTACAAAGTAAATTAATATATATGCATTGATTTTTTTTTGTTTAAATAATATCAAGCATTTTGTTTTCAAACTTTATATTTTTAGTATATACCGGATAAAGATTTTGTATCCATTGAAAACAGAAATTTGCGCAGTAAATTTTATCTCATGAATAAAAAACTGACCATGCTTGGATTTACGGAGAGCAATAAAACTATCATATATAAGGCTTTGTCAGCAATTTTGAATTTGGGGAATATTCAATTTGAAGAAAGAAATAATGATGAGGGTTGCTTTATCAAAAATGAGTCTCGGGACTTCTTATGTACTGCCGCTGCTATGTTGAACATCAATGAATCGGAGCTAGAAGACGCTCTGACGAATCATATCAGGCTAGCGTGCAATGATCGAATAAAGTAATTTTCAATTTTTGACTTATTATATTTTATTATCATAATTTCATTTTGTTATTTAATTTATATTTTTAGGTCTCCTCTAAATAAATGTTCTGCCGAAAAAGCAAGAAATAATTTAGCGAAAGGTATTTACGAAAAACTATTTGGTGAAATAATGCAACACGTTAATCATCATCTGGTTTGCTCTTCATCAAACAATTCCGTAGGCATCTTAGATATTGCTGGTTTTGGTAAGTTAGAAAAAAATCATCATTTATTTTATTGATATAATAAAATAAGAACAAACTAAATATTTTCTTTTCCCGTTTTAAAGAATATTTAACTGATGAAAGCAATACATTTGATCAATTATGTATTAACTACAGCAATGAACGCATGCAAAGTTTTTTTGTTACTCTCAAATTATTAGACGAAAAAAAATGGTATGAAAATCAAGGGTTAGATATACCTTTTGTCCAATTCTTCGATAATTCCCACATTATAGGTATGAAATCATATTTATTTCAAATATAAATGTGAATTATATATTTATTATTTTGTTTTTACCCAATATCAGATCTTTTCCACAACAAAACGAAAGGTATACTGAACGTTCTCAGCGATGAGTGTAAGAGGCCAAGACCTTCTGCTGAAAACTTCACAAATAATTTAATGAATGCATGGCAAAATGATATATCAGCTCCTATATCATGGAAAAAATCAAAAAAAAATGTATTTTTGATTAAGCATTTTACAAATGATGTTACTTACTCAACGGTATGGCAATCAATATTTCTAGATTTAAAAAAACAACATACATAAACATTAAAAACAATTTTTTTTAAAAATAAGTCTTGCTGGATTTAGCTGGATTTTGAAAGGTATTCAATAAATAAAGCCCTTTTATTTCAGGATGATTTTCTCGAGAAAAGTCAAAGTAATATAACAAATGCTTTGCGCATGATAATTCAAGAATCAAGTGGGCTCTATACAAAATCAAATGTCGAATCAGGATCAGAATGCACGTCTAAATGTTCGGCTTCAACTTTAAAGAATGAAATCGACAATTTAATAGAAAATCTGAAGAAGACAGTAATGGATTCAAATAAAATAAAAGTATATACAAATCTAATCAATCCATTTTTTATTCTTTTCAGGATGTGCACTTCATTCGTTGTATTTTACCAAACGAAGAAAAACAAAATGGGAAGTTTGAGGAAGGATCGGTTTTGAAACAATTGATCACATCAAGCACAATATCATACGCAAAATTCCTTCGGTTTGGATATTCAAAACAGGTCCCCTTACAGAAAATTTTCGACGAGTGCAAATGGGTCGAAAACAAATGGAAAAAATGGAGCGTTAACCGATTAAATTTTTATTCAAAAGTTTTCTTGTCGATGGGATTCATGCTGGAAGACTTTCAAATCGGCCACGATACAGTTTTTTTCCGTTCGAATAAATTTAATTTGTTGGAATCGTTTTTTTCTGATACAAGAAAACCATCAAAGTCAATACAAACACCTTTTCGGAAGTAATTTTAGTATATTTTCTTCTGATTTTTTAATAAATTTAATGCTTTTCCCATTGATTAAAAACAATCTTCACAGATCAATTTCAGACAATTCAATCGACCGAATCGAGGGATTTTTTTTGCTATCAAAATGGCGATGTGTAATATCTGCTCTCAGATATATAAGTAAAATAGAAAATCTTCGTTTTTCCAAAGGAGTCTAATCGTAATAATATTGAATTATCTTTTTCTTGATATCGTACAATTTTAGTAAGGCGTAAGAACAGGAATAAGTTGACGAAATTAATGGTTACGGATGCTATTAACAACGA
>JACCIW010000023.1:0-25000 GCA_030463065.1 Aphidoletes aphidimyza
TCCGCTTGAGATTGAAATAATGTTTTTCTATAGATATGTTTTGAAAGTTTGTGATTGTGCTATGAGTGTTGTTCAGAAGCTCATGTAGCAACGTGACAAAATACCAGACCATGGACGGCACTGTTCCATTGGAATATTTATTTTCAGTCACACCGTTTTTCGTTTGCTATTTGCGTGTCTTCTCCTCTCGCCATGTCCATGGTTCAGATTCGTATCCAGGTCCACATCGCATCGACTTGCCATTACTATCGCACACAATCACAGTTATTGCTAGTAAAAAGTTTTCAACTTTAGAATTTCTTTGCTTTTAGTGTTCCATTTGATTGAGGAGCGGAGTGTTTGTATGTGTTTGTGTGTTTGTGTGTGTGTGTGTATAGATGGGTATGTGGATGGCAAAACGGCAGACAGATATTTTGACCGATAACTTTTACGTACGCTTGATTTCATCGAAAAGTGTGAGTTTTGCTGTAAGTTTTTGAGGGGAGTGGTGATAGCGAACATTGTGCCAGTGTGTTTTAATGCAAACATATCTTTTGCAAATGCCATTTCAAACGTGGTCGAAACGAAGACAATATTGTGGCCGATTGCTCTCCGATTTACCATTACACCCTTTCAAATATAATATAATGACGGGAATCGGATGATGGAATATGGGCCACAGCCAAACCGGAATACAGTATACCCGGTGCGAATGTTTGCGTGTAAGTGGGTTTTATACAACTGTAGCATAGCGTGCATCGTACATATGGATACGCATACACACACACACACACACACACACACTTCTCTAAATGGTTTCATCGACAATTTTGCAAACATACGTCGATCGTATCAATTTGGAAGATTCCCGACTTCTCCCAACATCTGTGTGTATAATTTAGCTCACCCACTCCTAGCAAAAGTGTGATATGAATGAGGGACGAACGATAGAGAGATACGAAAAAGCGGAAGAATAAAAAAAATAAAACAGATGAAATTATTTGAAGCCAAAAAGACGACCAAGCCGGTTAATGCACAGAACATCGAATAGCCGAAGTGAAAACTTTCTAACATTCGATTATTTCAGTTGAATAAGTTTTCGGGTGGGCAAAACTTTTTGATTGTCACACGAATATTGTTCGAAAATATATTCAAATTGTGCTTAATTTGATAAATTACGTACATCCATCGGAAAAATATTATGTTAAAGAAGTAAGATGACGGTTTTGGTTTTGAAAAATTGAGCTTAAAATGTGATCGAATATAATAAAACGCATATGAACAATTTTCATGTGGAACACCAGCATCAACACATTTGGATATTGGAAAACAAGCTGCCTTATATATATACACCTAGGCAGCCAAAAAAAACAGAAGAACACAACGCACGCTCCCACGCAGGGAAATTGGAACAGTGACGATGAAAATTAAAAAAAAAAACTTAAATCACAGCCATAAAATGTTAAAGCAAAATAACACGTAAAATGTTTGCATCGTGCAGTTATCATTCGTCGAAATCGTTGTACCAAAAAACTTTCAAAAGAATTATTCGTGATTTTCGTATAGCTTGCAAATGTCAAACTTACTGCCTCATTTTTCGATCAGGTAGTTTCAGTTGTTGGCAAATTCGAATTATCGTTTAATATATTATGACCGAATAAAAGTTTTTCTATTTGTTATTATCAATGTGAGTTTGGTGACACACAGACAAACACACACACACGCACACACTTGACTGAACTCATTCCCAAATGAACTCATCCAATTTTATTAAGTGCAATTGGTTCATAAACACGTTTTCTACATAATAAAGCTAATTGTTGAGTTCATTTTGTGATTGGTCGATTATGTGTATAAAATAACCCCACTCATATATAATATACGATGAGATTGAATACGGCAAAGAGCAAAGAATGTACCCTTTCGATAAGCTACACTTTACATCATCCATTTTAGTGTGCAACATCGAATCGTCGAGGTGGACATTGTGCGAACGGCAGACAGCAAACTCTTTGTTCACTCGTTTTCGGTCTCTCACACTCATTCAATCCCATTGCTCAAGATGTGTGTATATTTCCGATATATCTATTACATTTGCTATATGATGTAGCATACATAATGCAATCCCTGCCGTGCTCTCACACATTTGAGCGTGTTGTGAATGTGCCTGTGCCTGTGCCTGTGTATGGATTTGCATTCATCTTTTAATATTTTCGAGGTATGGCATATTTCAAGTGTGCAAGTGTGCTGCCGAAACATTTTGCGAAATATTGGGCTTCGGCATACAACCGCACTCTTAAGCACAGCTAAGACTAAACGAATATTTGACTGCTTTTATAGTAATAGGCTTATGGTGTTCTCATTTTCGTATGCACTTTTTCACTTTTGCTCTTCCTCTTTCGTCTTTCGTTTTTCCTCTTTATTCTTCACACTTCTTCACTCGCTCTCTCTATCTCTCACTCTCACACTTGGTATTTTGTTAAGTCATCACAATAGAAGCAAATGTGTGTGTGTATGTGTGTACACTGTACAGACTGCACTGTATAAGCTATGCTGTGCACCGTTGAACTGCCGCAATATGCTGAAATGAGATTGTCGACATGAAAAATAGTGGTTCGGTTGCACTTTCGCAAGGTTCGAGGTCGTTGTGAAGTTAATATTATGGTATCTTATGCATTAAGGATGCATCGGTAGCTGGTTGTCACACCATAGTGAAATGCCACTGCACGGATGAAACATAGATTTGTTCATGTCGCAATATTTATATCGATGGAAATAAAGGCGTCAATCCATAAAATTTGGTGATAGAAGTCTAAGTTAGATGAGAAAAACGATGTGAAAACGAACGGTAGCATCATCAAATATGAGGGTAAAAATAGAAATATCTATTACAAATGCTAAGTATGGTAATAAAGTGCTGTATGCAATGGCCCCATCGAGATTTCCAAACACACAAATAGTACACAAATAGTACACGAATAGTACACAAATACACAAATAAACACATGCACACACACACCCACACCAAGAGGTTAAGGTCAATGAATGAAAAGGATGTGTAGATGTCATTTCTGGTTGTGAGCCTTTCTCGGGGTTGTACAATCGGTGCCAGACGACGTTTCGTTGAATAACCAAAATCTAATCTTCCAGTTAATTTTGGCTTCCTGAATAAGACTCAAACTCTACATATCCTCACACGTCGTAATATTTTCGCACTGTAATGCTGTGTAATGTTCAACTCATTCAACTCATTCAACATCTAAAGCACACGATGGAATTTCGGTTGGAGAATGATAGAGTCAAATTCATATAGCTTTTATCCAAAAAACCACTCATCAGGTGCTTATGAAGCCTGGTTGATGTTTGTGTGTGTGCTTTTAGTGTGCAAAAACTGGTGAATGTGTAGTGTATTGAAACTACCCGACAAAATGATTGCCATAAATGAAGCAGAGGATACACCGACACACATCCATACACCAATTCATGAAACTGAAGCAGCAGATGCAAAAGGGCGGAAAACTACATGTCGAGCTAAGTTCCGTTCGGCCATTTGTTTCCATTCCCGTCTAAATGACCGGTCGGTCGGTCAGTTGAACGATCGGTCTTAGTTACATTCGATCCACAGTGAGTGTGTGTGTGTGTAGTCATTGTGGTTGAATTCGAAAGGAACAATACATCACTATCACCATCGTGGGGTTATTACTTTTGGCCATGTAAAAAAGAAATGGAAATGGTTTTGGCCATTTCATTTCGATTGTACCATTTATACGCGATATAAATATTCAATATACCGCAATTGTGTATCCACCGATGTAAACAATAGCAACACAACTGGACTGGAACCATATTTGCTTTATCTGTCGTTGATGAGCTGGGCATAGACCATAGTCATTGTCGATGCCAGTCCGGCCAATCACATCGTTCAACCAAGAAATGCATGATTTGAAAGTGATAATGGGATACTGCAACATCAGGTGTGGTGCTTTCATTTAGATAAAATGCGATGCGTGTCAATTGTGTAATGTTCTTGAGGCTTCCTTTTGCCCTCAATTTCCCATACATACGATGTTATATCATTTACAATGTATATTTAACATTAAAACCATTGCAGGCAACTCGTCCCTGCCATGTGCTGAATTAAACTGGACTAGATTGCTACAGCACTACATTGTACCGTTTTAAAACACCAACAACAACAACAACAACAACAACAGCAACAGCAAAACAAAAAAACAAATTGTCACAGAAAATGATGAGAGACGTAACGGAATCGCATACACACGATGTGTAATGAATGGAAGCGATGAAAATGTATGTGAATGTGCGTCGGTGTGTGAGGGGGCGATGGTTGGTATGATTTTGCCCTAGTTACTGGCTATACACACATATATATGTATGTATCACATCACATAATCGTCTAAAATAAAATGAAGCTAATGTGTGGCAAAGCAAATTAATATAACTTGTGGAGCTATTGTGTGTGTGTGTGTGTATTGTATGCATGCTTCATGTTTATGGCTACGTTTTCCAACAAAGATAATCTTTTTTGTTGTATTCTTTTTTTTGTCTTCGTTCTCATGGTTTTTGATCTCGTTGATTTTTTTTCGTTAATGCTTTTTTTTGCCGGATTATTTCGTTTGTCTTTTCGAATATCACACTACGGTTCAAACCGATTGGATATACAGATACTTGATTATGTCTGTATGTGAATTGAAAATGTTGGCTGCGATAAGCTACGTTACCCCATACAGCTCAGATGGAGCAACATCAAAAATAATGGTGTGCATATTGTAGTGCATTGAATTTAGGTGTCCTGTGTCGGTTCGGCGAAAGGCAACAGAGCAGCTTAATCGGTTGAAAAATCGAAGCGTATGAACAACAACCGACACACCGAGAATCATATAACATTGTTACGTTACGGCATTTAATTGCTATTCAGAAATGAAAAAGTGAATAGAAAATTGTTGACTCATGGTGTTTATTGGGGTGAAAGTTATTCTCACAGCGATTCATCCGTGTGCGTGTGTGCTGTGTGTGTGCTGTGTGTGTGCTGTGTGGTTTGGTTTTCAAACACCAAAATTGCTATTTGACTGTGTTGATTACTTCACGCACTCGAATATAATAAGGTATTTCAGTGAATTGTAAGTAAGCCGAAACATTGGGATTTTATGATGGAGTAGCCAAAGAAAAAATGGCCAAACAAATTTCCTGTATCGTTAAAATGGACAACGACAGTACAGTCCATTGATGTTGGGCCAAACACTAGGGCTATTAACTTGCTCACAATATTGTCGGACGCTCCAGTATTAAACCTATCTCAAACATTATGGTTTTTTTTCGCCAATTCGTTACGAACATGCACATAAATTATGCATGTTGAAATAAGTTGCCCGAGTACGTACGGTCGTTTCTTTTTTCCATGGAAGTTCTCACGCTCCAATCGTACTCGTGCTTGGCAATAAACTTCACATTGGCTGTCTTTTTTGTTTCACGTCAATTTTCATGCTCATGTTCACGATTAGGGATTGAGATTTTGCTTTGTGATTAAAAGAAATTTTGGGCTTACGAATATGGTGATTCACCATTGGTGAAGCAACAATGAATCATTTAAATCATTTGAGTGCTTTTATCGAAATAATTACGTGATCCGATGATTCGCTCGTGAATCAAAATTCCGTTTCTCAAACAAAAAAGCGGCCCATCCCTGGCTTATGAGTTTGAAATGGCTCATGTGCATTTTCCTGCAAGTTTATCATTCATATTTCAATCATTGTGTTTGCGTACAACGTTGATTGAATCAAAAATAGATAAAAATTTAATGCGAAAACTGTTCAACTGATCGGCAGTCAATTGTTGCCAACTGTCTATTTCAAACCAAAAGAACATACTGAATAACAAATGAGCCAGATTTGGTGGTTGTTGTTGTTACATTGTGTCGAAAATGCGATAACTAATTATTGGGCAAAGTAATTTGTAGTTATTATCGTGGAATGAAAGGTGCGTAGCACGTTGACTTTCACATTGTTTGGAGGACATAGTAGACGATATCATCATGTGAATATGATTACAATAACGAGAAATGGATTGAGTTTCAGTTTCCGGAATGTTTTATACACAGTTCCTACTCGATTCCCTTGTGAAAAAAAACGATTGCCAGCCAGTCGACTGTTAGACGACTATAGTCGATTAATTTGGGACAATAGACGTCTGAAACCGATTTTTATGTACTTTAGACGGTTTCAGTCGATTGCCAATCGATTAGCCGTCGATTGCCAATCGATTAGCCGTCGATTGCCAATCGTTTTCAATCGATTTCCAATCGATTGCCAGTCGCTTTTTGTCCCAATTTAGCCGTTTGCCAAAAGAATGTCTGTTCAATCGTTTTATTTTTACAAGGGTTGGCCACTGAATCTCTATTTCGATGCCAATTACACGTTAACGTTTATGGTGTACATGATCGTTGTTTCTTTTCTCGCCAATGTTTTTTTTTTCACAGATAGTTTTCAATGGAGCTTGTATACAAGCTATAAATGTATAGTGAATTTTCATTTCATAGAATATTTTCATATGGACGATAAATTGCAAACGTACGCTATATAGCAAAAGCAATTTCCATGTAGCATGATTTCAATTGATGGGAAGCAATATTTATACAGGGTGTTTAATTAAGTCGTGGTAATCTGTCAACGTCGGATTGCTGGGCTCAGGCCGAGAATATAAGTCCAATGGAGCCCATAGTCGAACTCACATTTTGGCCGAGATTTGAGTACACCAAAGTGACCTTGTCTTTGGGCAAATTTGACGTTCAGAATTTTTCATGTTCTCAAGATTGTATGACAGAGACTCGAGACTATAAATTTATATTTCAAGTTGTCCACCAAATTCAAAGCAAACTTTAATTGAAAACAAATGTTTATTTTCCTAAAGCGGTAGTGTTGTATTTCAATCGTTCCATGTCAGCCTCCATACACGTGCTCATATGTGAGTTCATCAGACAGATATGTAATTTAACAAACGCATACATCTTGGAAATTCGTGTTCATATAACTGGGCAGAGATTATCTCGTAATAAATTCATTGGATGATTTTAAGTGGTACATCGAAAAAGGGGGGAAAAAGGAATCACAAACAAATGTTATGGTCAATTGTGAGTGAGAGAATGAATTTTTGCGGCCCATTCAATGTATCGCATTAAATTATCCGATAAATTTAATTGATTCATGAATCGCTACAATAGTCTCTGGTACTGTGTGCACTGTGCGCCGTGTATTATGTATGTATTCAATCGTATATCTCATGAATCTCGTTCATTCATTCGTTTGGATTCTCAGTGCTGTGTTGATAATTAATTGTATTTCCATTCTAGTCGCCTGTCAAAGCATTTTCACACATGATTTGTGACAATTTCGAAATCGATTCGAAATCCAAATCACAATCAATACGCTATATTGAACTCAGGCACTTAATGGTACATTTGATATGTCAACGTGGTGCGTGAGCTTCTGTTATTGAACCTGAATACGAGAATAAATCCGTTGATTTAATGACGGCTCTTAATATGTAATTTTCAATTGGTATATGCTTTTTTTTCTCTTCTTCCCCCTTTTGCTTCGTTCTTCCTTGTTTCAATAGATTTGCGCATTGTGTGTGTTTCATTCTCACAGTCAGCTCAAAATACCGTTAAATCGAGACGATAAGTAACGAAATAAGACCAGACCATTTCCATAATAATTTTTTCCGAGATTATTTCGTTTCGTCGATTTTCGTCGTTTGCGATTGTTGTTGATTTGTCTTTTTCTATCTTTTTTTTTCTTCATTTTCTGAATGTCTAGCTATCTAACGATTATCGCCAAATGATTTGTTGTTATAAATCGTTTTCGTGTATGAATCGTTATTTTGGGTGTTGGAAGTGAAAGAGAATAATGTGGTGTATGTATGTATGTTTGTTTGACTGTGTATCACTAGTCAGTGATATTCAAAGACTTGCCAAATCAATTGATCATCACATATGACATTCGCACTTTCTCTCATTCAAATCCTATCGCATTGGAATACAGAGGTGGCTCCGATGCTTTGGATTTTGCTTTTGTTTGGCATCGATACGATACGAATCATGGGTTTATCTACTTGATTTCATTTCATGTTCAAATTGAAAATCAATACCATTTTCGGTCGATTGTTTGTGCTGCCGGAAAGCTGGAACGACGATTCGAAATTGGGTATTACATGGAACAACAAAAAAAAAAACAAAGATATATAGAACTTGTATTGTTGCTGCTGATTTTGGCGTGGGTGGATATTTGGGTGGGTGAATGAGTGAGTGAGTGTTTGTACATATTGTGCATGTACATGTGTCATGCAATAAAAAATGATTGTGTGTTGCTTGTGGCATGAGCCGAATCGAAAATCAGGAACAAAAGATCATATATACACACAGCATCAAGGACCTATTCAAATGTGTTTGTTTAGCGGAGCCGAATCGGAATGGAAAAATTTGTAGTAAGTTTCAAGCCGAAGTCGAATATCCGAAATGAATTTACAATCGGCTGGTATAGCTGCTATCGCTACTGCTTTTTTTCTCCGTTATTGGCGAGTATGTATCTGTCTCTCTCTTTCTCTCTCTCTCTCTCTCTCTCTGTGCTTTTTTCTGAGACATCGATTTGCACGCAATCGCCCGATTCATTCATTTGT
Organism: Aphidoletes aphidimyza; assembly: GCA_030463065.1. NCBI lineage: Eukaryota > Metazoa > Arthropoda > Insecta > Diptera > Cecidomyiidae > Aphidoletes > Aphidoletes aphidimyza. The sequence goes on from JACCIW010000023.1 coordinate 8,671, forward strand.
TCGTTTGCACGCTCTCACCAGTCATTTGCTGCTTTCCAGTTACACTTTCTTATGCATGAACACATAAAGTATTTTCTTTTCTGTTTTTTTTTGACAACGCAAATTCGCAGTAGAAAGCATCAGAATTCACTTTCGATAAATGGCACTTGGCATAAAATAAAAACACATACATACAAACTCAAATGCACACGACTACAAATTGCTAACACATTCCACAAGCCCAATGGATAAAGAACTCTGACATCCATTTTATATACGTGTTTCGCTGGCATAAAACCAGTACCACCAGAAATACAACTTACAAAACGCGTGAAGTGCTCACAAAGCACGAAATACCGAAAGCAAAACGGATGGAGAGCAAAAAAAGCAGTAGCGAGCATATCAAATTTGCTTTAGTTAAAGTTAACTGTCACACGAAAATTACATTTTTTTTTCTCTCTGTAAAGCTTCGAGTGCAATTCCACACCGAGATGAAAAAAAAAGATGTAAAGAGCAAGAATATGTTCTTAAGAATGAGAAAAAAACCGGTAAGAAAAATAAACAAAAGAGAAGGAAAAAATAAAAAAAAACAAAAAAGTACGTTTAAGTGTTATTGTATACCGAATACGCGAAAATAAGACTATAAATCACCGCCCGTTCTAACTGATTAATATTCCGTGAACCAGATGTTCGCAAACACATTGCAAAAATGAAGAAGAAATGCACAAAACACACTTGCTATTCAGTGCTCTCTAGCTCATTCATTCTCTTTCTTTTTTTGTTTCTCTCTCTCTCTCTCTCTCTCTCTCTCTCTCTCTCTCTCTCTCTTTCTTCCCTCGTTTCCATTACTCGCTCCCTAGATTTCATTATACCACTGGCTTTCTTGATCCATTTTTCGCTTTTCATGTGTTGCCTCTTCACCGGCCCCTCAGTTGGCTCTCAAACAAGAGCATCTGTCTTTGAAAGTGCGCTCGTTTTCTTTTGCTCTTGTCTCTTTCTTTCTCTCACTCAATCTACTTGAATATTGAGTGAAAATGCGTTCGCAATTTATTCGCCGATTCAAACAATGAAGAGCATAAAAAAATATGACGAGAACAACATCAATGACGAAAGCAGCAACAGCAGCAACAGTAACAACAACAACAACAACGACAACCAAAAAACGATCTAATAACGAAGACACACTCACTGAAAGACAAAATGTAAAAATGAACACTCAAAATCTGATTTCTATTCGTCAATTATTTGTGTGTGTGTTTCTCTTCAACATTTATATTATTCTATCGTTGCTTTTGATCGCCATGGTGAATGTTTGGCATGGATAAATAGTCGGCTTGTGACGAGTGGTCAAGATTTTATGACTCTCTTCCGTTTGTGCGTTCACAGGGTGTGAGATTGAAACAACAATAACGACATCCACTTTGATCCAATAAACAAATGAGCTGTAGACAGCGAAAATCTATGAAATATGTTTAGAAACCCAAAATCATTTCAATTATATTTATTAGTATAATTTGTTGGCATTCCTGCCAAAAGCATGCTAATCATTTCCAAGCATAGCCGCTTGCGGAAAAGGAATTCAAAAATCAAAACGAATCATTCGTTTGATGAATCAAAGCTAATGCCATTTATTTGGAGTTTGAAACATGAATGATGGCTCAACAGCATGTTTATTTTGATAATTCAATGTGAAAATTTGTGTATAAATTCAGTGTAATGACATAATTATAACTCTTCTGTTCGATAACAAACGAAAATGGCAACGAATAACATTGAATGCTTTTCTTGTAAAATGTCATAAACATGATAATTTGAAGTTACATCCAACAAATTTGAACGCTCCAACCATAACTAACGTTTCTTTAACTGTAACACAAAACACAAATTACAGTTGAAAAAAAAAGTAAATCCTCATCGAACCCACATTTCAATGTGATTCGTAATTGTTATTTGAATACAATCGAATCAGATAAACTGGTCAAATGTCATTTATTTATATATGGAAAATGAGACTTCGGGTGTGATTCGTTACATTCGATTTGATGTCAGATATGAATGTATTTAGTTTTTACTGTAGATTGATGATATCCCAAGATTCCTTCTAATAAATTTCCAATTTTACGCTTTCAATGAGTGTGACGTCTGGTTTGTTGTTTCTCTCGCTTTTATGCCATTTCAAATCATAATAAACAAACGATTTCATTTTTTCCCTTGACATATAAAATAAATTTCTGTAATGTCACATAAATATCAGAAAATAATGGATTAGAAATTAGACTATGCTTGTTTCAAATGCATTACGCAAGCATGAAGCTCATTTATCAAAATTTTCTACTGATGAAAATACATAAAACATTTCCACAAAATTTGATGGCGAGAGAAAGAGAGAGAAAGAGAGAGAGAGAGAGAGAGAGATAAAATAGAGCTTAACGTGTTGAGCACAAGGTCGTATGGCATTTTTAGTATTACTCGAATGCTTTCGAAAATGTGATGAATGAGATGCGCATAAATCTGAACAGGAAAAGTTTCACTTATCCCAAGTATTTGTCAAATGTTAAACTCATCTCATCACGATAATGCATTTGGACGAATATTATTTTGAAATGTTCGGTAAAATCGACTGCTTAAGGAAAATAAGTACTCAATTCGATTTGTCATTATTTCGTTTTTTTGTTTGCGTTATGCAATCTCATTCACACTTGAACGATGCTCACAGTGGATCGTTCAAATGAGCCCCTTATATCTTAGCTGATATTAGAGCATACGGTAATAAATTCTCATTGAGATGCAATAAGCATTGAAAAACAATTTAAAATAAACAACCGAAATAACTTCATGGCAATCATTTATTTTGTGCGTGTGCGTGTGTGTGTAAAATATCGAGAGAAAGAGAGTGAAATCAAAAGAGAAACAAGTCAAATGAAATCAATTTACACTGCCGTCAAAAAGATTTAGACCATTCATGTATTTTCTTCATAACTTTGAAAATTGTTTTTTTTTTCATTCAATTTTCAACATCAATCGTATATTTTTCAAACAAAATTCGGCATTTAAAAGTCAATCAGTGTGTATTTCTGAGAAAATTCCTTATTTTGGATATAGATCAACGAATCAACACATTATAATTGGATATCGACAAATAAACTTTTCAAAGTTCCAAAAGTACCAATTTGTTCTCGAATTTTTATGGAATTTATATGGTTGATCTTAAGCTTTCTGACGACAGTGTACGTCATTGGTTTTTTTAAAAATGATTTGAAATTAGGAGAAGCACAAAAAATCCCATGCACAAGTAAACAGTAAACAAAAGTATATAAGTAACGAATGATTGATTGGCATTGGGGATAGATGACCATTCAAAATGCTATAAAAATGTATGCAATCATACAAAAGCTGTATATAAACCAATTGGTGTGCTGCAAAAAAAAATATGTTTCGCATATAGTCTCATCAATATCTGTTTGGCACTGTATAAATACTGAGAACATTTAAAGTAAAGTGCTAAATCATGTTTTGCCTGCATTTTAATGTTTTGCATTTGCTTCAATTTGTTATTCTCCAACTTGTTTTGTTGATTGTTTTTATATATACGGTTTGTTCCGTTTTATATTTGAAATAACAATTCGTGGAATTCGCTGTTTATTTAAGTACAAAAAAAGGTCAGTACTGGCAATAGACTTAGATATTTTATGAATCGAAACGGTTGTGCCTTCTCCATTAAAATCAATACAAACGATTGATTGAACATTTCAATAACAAAAAAAATATTGATTTAAAAATAAATCTAAGTTAATTCATGAGCGCACATTATCCGGTACACAGTCAAACTGCTAAAGTTAGCCCTGGGCAAACGGGGAGGCAGTGAAAGAAAGAGAAAAATGGGGGAGGAAAGAAAAGAAAAACAACCGAAAATAGAAAACACATTTAATAGAAATTATGCGGTATAAAGACGCAACTGTGAGTGGTGCACATAACATCAATCAGCGAAATACTGCGATTGGCTGGAATATACGATTCATGTACGTTATTCCATTTCTCGTTCGGCAGCCAACAGTTTTTAATGTTTTGGATTTTTTTTTTTTTGTTTTTTTTTTTGGTTGAAATGGGACAAGCTGTGCCGCTTGATGTTGAAATGGAATGAACATGAGCAAGAGTGAGAGACACGGAGCTTGGCTGGGTTGGTTTGTTGAAAGTGCATTTGTCGAAGCGATTTCGCTGTCACCATTTATCCCAAAATACCAGCAACAGCACATGCCAAAATTGTTCAACAAAAGTCAAAATCTTAAATTTTACCAATATAATAGCGTACATAAATCATTTGAGGTTTTTCACATTTTCTGTGCACCCTCAAATCTGGCTCTCCACAGATTCACACACACTCACACACACACATACACACCTACAAACACACATGGTATTGGGTGGATGTAGCCAATGCGCCGCTATTGCCTCTGTTTTATGTTATGGTTCTTCAATATTTTGCAAACAGCGACATTTTCATTTGGTATTTCATTACAGATATGGCTTCAGTTATTTTGATATGATTTCCTATGTGTTTCATTCTTTAATTTGACTCTTTTTTTTGCTATTTCGTTTTATTTTTCTTCTTCATTTTCGTCTTTCCTTTGGTTTCATCACACACACACACTCACTTTTCTCCGTTCAAACTATGTTGGAACACTTGCTATTGCTGCTCCAAACGTCACTTACACTTTTTTTTTTTTGGAAAAAAACCAAATGGCCGAAACGTGCTTGTCTTCAAGCACATTATAATATTTGGCTGTTGGCTTTTTTGTTTGCCTTCATATGGTTGTGCCGAGTGCGTTGGATAAGCGTTCTTTGGTTTTCATCGCAGCAGCCACAACAACAGTTGGCAATATTTGAAAGACAAGAGATTGTGAAAATTGCGTCCGAAGCATGTCACCATATAACATTGCCCTTGCCTTATGGCAATTTCTTCTTCTTTTTTTACTCTTCTCTCTCGCTCTCGCCTAACTTTGAATTTATTTTCGTTTGCGTTCAAATTTATAAGTGAATGTCTTCGAGATGATTTTCAGTTAAAGAGAGAGGGAGAGAGAGAGAATGCGAGCGAAAGAGAGAGAGAAAAAATAAATGACAGTGAAAATACAACAGCCTCTCAATTACAGCAGTCTGAAGAAAATCATGAAATAAAAGTGTCGCACTCAATAGTAAGGATACCCCTCATAAAAACATCATTCAACATTTTTGCTATAGTCTATTATGTATAGATTAAAATTGAAACTCTTTTGATCCAGCACATTCGATTATACTTCTGAAAGTTGTTTGAAAAATCTGCCAAATTTGAATTAGTTCACATTGAATTTGTCATTAGTTTTATGATGGAACTGTCAGTTAGTTCATTTCAGATTGGGGTAATTTCAACTGAAATATTTTTTTTCAATTTTGAACTATTTTAATCAGTAACGCGAAACGCAAAATGTCAAACATTTTGAGAAGGATGTTTTTATGCGGGGAAATCTGGATGGATCCCAATTTCATGGCAAACTCAATATTTGGCAACAACGATGGAACTCAGCTACGATATCAAAAGACATACGAAACAACGAATAATCGATTTTGAATTAAGGCGATGTTTAGTAGATAAAGTCATTGGGCTGATGGCGGAAAATTTAATTATTGAAATATGTAAATTGGTTTCTTTTTACACTTTTAAAATGTGTTGAGTTACATTTAATGTTGAATTTTGTATGCTCTGCTGTTGTTGCTGTTGCTGGTATTGGTGTTGGTGTTATTTTTTGACGTAGTGGTGGATTTTCTTAGGGGATTCATCATTCAAAAACTCATTTTAGAGATACTACAATTGATGCCAATTCAGTAATATCAATTCCTTCATGCTGAAACTCACATGAATTCACAAAAAGTCATGAAAATTTATACAAATGCAAGCTTTGACACTACTCAGTTTATTGAGCTTGAGGCATATGCCTTATGCAACACATTGAGTTTGCTTATAAGCTTATCGGCGAACACACTGAAATCATCGTTAGATTCATCAAATTCATTCGTTTCATGTCAAATTCATCTAAACCATACAAAAACTATAGAAATCAATTCAGTGTTTGAACAATTTGCGTGAAGCCCCTGGGGATTTTCATTTGACGATACCGTTGATATGAAACGAAAATCTTCAGGTCGATCAAATGGAATAAGCAGTGTAATCCAATTCTTATTGAATTGAAAATGTACACAAGAAATTTGTTATGTTTTCTTTTTACTGTATTTGTACTCGAAGGGCAAACGTAAAAGTATTGGTTAAAATGAGATTTCAAGCGCGTGATTTCGTGTTGGTCAATCATTGACCAAAAGTTCGTGCGGAAAATGAATTATCGTTGACTTGAATGCATTTACGATTTGCACATTCGCTTGATTTGTTTGCATATATTGAACAATGTAATGCATTGGTATCGTTCAACTGTCCAGTAACATCATCAATTTCACTTTAAGTGGCTCAATATACAACCCAGCCATATTCGTGCCGATTCGAATGACGAACACGCGAAATATTTTACGAATAATTTTTTTTCTGTTTTTCGGGATTGAACATAGCACATTCTTTTGTGGTTTCAAAAATGCCATGGAACGGTTAAACGGCATATTTCCATTGTAAAACAGAAACAGCTTGTGCTTTCTTGAAGACATTTTAAATGATTTCCTGTTAAGAAATTAACTGTTCTAAGTGCACAAAATGAACCCATTCCATCGGTCGGTTGGTATGCATGACTTTCTAGCGAGTTTTTACCCCAATAATAACAACCAACGGCACCAGCATGTACATGTACACACTCACTCGCACACAGTCACACACAGTCACACACACGCCCACATTCCAAAATATAAATTCACTTGATAGAATAACAAAAACAACCGCAGAAAATAAATTGTTCATTGTGCAACATTCAACAACAGCAGTCAGTGCATTACGACGACGACGATGATGATGACTACAACGACGACGACGCGAACAGCAGTGGCGGTAGTGGCGGCAGTGGCAATGGAAGCAAGCGCCAACAATCGCTTGTGCAGTAAAAGAAGAAGAAAAAAAGAAGCGAAATAACAATACGAACCACAACTACTATCTTATTGCTTCCGCGTTTTGTGTGAAGCGAACGATTCGTGTTGGTTTCATTTTTCCAGTGGTATTTTATCTGTTTCAAAATGTTAAGCAAATCGGAAACGGTGAAAAGTATGCGAGAGTTCAGATTCATGATGATTCAGCCAGCCACATTCTCTCCCCCCCCCACTCTCTCTCTCTCTCTCTCTCTCTCTCTCTCTCTTTCTCTCTCATACCCACACACACACATACACACTCCTTTCGACCCCGAGAGCTTTATGCTCACTACTTTGCAATAATATACAGACTACGCAACAACATCTTACAAATAAAATTGTTGACAATTTTCTTACTCTTTCTATTCGCAATTTTTCGTATTGTGATGCGGTCGTATATTCCATTTCTCTTGGCCCCCGGTTTACCGGCAATGTGTTGTTGCTATGTTTAAAACCGCAGCACAGAAGTAGAGACACGCAAAGAAAAAGTAAAAATAAAACGAACACACAAATAAACAGACGAGAAGATAAAACGAGAACGGAATCGGAAGAAGAGGCAATGATTACAGTGCTTCCGCTGAAAACGGAACATATTTCTAACTAGAAAGCCAAGAAAATAATTAATTAATAAATTTCAACAGTAACAGCGGTGGAATGTTGCCGGTGACGGTCGAGTGTATTGACTCAAGACTCAACCGGAAACGTAAACGGACGTCACTCGACAGATGCTTTTCGGTTGTCTATATTTAAATTATTGTTTGTCGAAATTAAGTAATTCTGAGGGGTTGAAGTGCGTCGAACGGCCAATTATCTTTCATGCAACCAATGGCTCATTGACATTGACTTCACCCAATGATTTGCCAATTTTAGCCATTCAAATCGCCAACACAAATACGAATTTAATATAATGAATGAAAGGAAAATAAGCTAAGGTAAAACAAAAACGGAATCGAAGAAGAAAATTCAACTCTCGAGAGACAATTCAAGCCAATCTGTTGAAACGTCAACGGGATTGTTTGATTTAAGCTTCTACATAATTTGAAGCGTGCGTTTGACGCCATCGAATATCAATTGCAATCGAGAAAGAAAGCAAAAGTGCTAGCTCTCTAAAGGCAATCACAAAATGCCACTTTTATTGATTTTTCGCTCTTATTTTATATGACGATCGCTTTCTCGATTCATCTCTTGTACTTGTTCTCGTGTTCTTTGTGTGTGTGGTATCAAATGAAACTGAGTGGGCACCAATTATGGAAATTCAGAAACTTACTTTCAAAGGAATTGAATAATTGGAAGACAAAAAAAAAACAAAAAAAAAAAATAAACGAACGATTTGGTACACTAGTTCGGTTCAATCTGCCTCGCAAAAAGCACATTGTAAATTGGGTTTTATTTCGACATACAATCGACATTTACATGCGAAAAGAGTGAGATGGGTGGAACACAATCACTAGTCAAGCATAACCAACCAGAAAATTGAACAGATAAGCTTTGGTGGCGTTGACTGGTTCAGTGGCCTCAGTTGAAAAAATTTCCGGCAAATTTAGTTGTCATCCTTGGAATTTCGCATGAATATGAGATTCATAGTCGTTGAATGTTCAAAAACGCATACGGTTTCAACGCTTTAAAACGAATATCGAGAAAAAAAGTGCATCCGATAATGAACCAACAAAAATAATGGCCAATTCTATGGATTCACTGTTACATTTGAAAAAGTTCTTGGTAAATGCGACCATTGAAACGTGTAAATGAGCCAAAAAAAACAGTAAACCGCGTTCTATATTTTATATTTTCGAAAGCATTTCTATGGTATTTGCAAAATATTCAATACATCGTAAATAAAATTTCTAAAAACGATTTTCGCTAGTGGTTCAGTTGTGTTGTGTGGTTGAATTTTTGACACAAACTTATACACACAAACGCTCACTTATTGACATGTACATACGTGTTAATATTCCATCAAATTGACTGGGGCTGAATTTTTGAGGTAACAACTAAAATTTCAAATGCTGTAATGGAAATTAATTTTTTTTTATCCAACAGTTTCGAGCATAAACTAAATTCAAACTATATAGATGGGTAACCGAGTGAATTTCTCCAGGTCCAAGGTCATGTTAATCGCCATGCATCAGACACGCAAAGCTCATACATAATTTTATTTTCTTTTTCGTTATGAGACCAAGGGATGGTTTTTTTTTTAGGTTCTCCTGTTGGCTTTGATTTAATGCTCTAATGATAAAAGTGCGTGGCAACACAAATGAATGAAATCATAGAATAAAAAAACACCAATGAAACAAAAATATATATGCGAGAATGGGAGAAAAAATGGAGCGAAAACATTTACAACATAATTATTCAGACAATAAAAAAGAAAAAAAAATATAATGTATACGTACGTTGATTTAATGACCGAAAAATGATCAAGAAATGAAAACATCGAAATCAAAAATTGTGCTGGGGCTGAATGAGCTAGCTCATGCTGAAAAAACAACAACAACAACAAGAGATAAAAATGATATACCAATTTGTGGGTGAGATTAAATGTTGTTCACCTTCGTATAGGATAAACTTGTTACGTGAAAACTAAACATGTACTCATTTTTGAAACTGAATCAAATAGACGGCATGTGATTCGATTCATGTACAAAAAAAAATACACATTTTCCCTTCTTCTACGAGGTTAAACACATTGAATCATATTTTAAAAAATGGATGTAATATTGAAGTAAGTTTGCTGGTCTCTAGACATTGTCTCGAAACTTTCCCACTCGAATATGGATGTTTGTCCAAATAATCCGTACTCGGATCTCCCGGTTTAAAAGCCATGTGAAAAGCTTTCTCTATCTCTCCCATTCTCTCTGCTAATTGTTGATTTATCTGTTTTGTACAAGAACTTGCATGTTTGTTCGCATTAACAGTCAAATTCATTTTTATCTGTTCGAGTTGAAGATACAGAATCTTATAAGTCATACTCTATGGTTGGTTAGTGGCATTTTTGTTGCTGTTTTGTTTCTTTGGTTGCTGTTGTTTCAGTGCTAATCGAATAAAAAAAAAACAACGTAATATTCGAAAGAGATAACTCAACTGCCCCTGACTTGTATTTCGGTGGAAATTTATGACTATTGATATATCGGAAATATTCGGAGCATTTTTTTTCTCTTCATATTTTTCACTCTTCTTTTTGGTTCGCTCAATTCAGTCCCCCACTATACTGTGGTTTCAAAGATATATTTTTGTGGAAAAAGGAGACAAGAAAAAACTTGTAGCGGAAAATCGAACCGACTCGTTCAAACATCAATCTTGAAAATACTTTTCTCTTTATTAAAAGACGTACAAAACTTTTGAAAAATGTTCTTTTTACTCGGAATAATCTTTATTTCGATTTGTTTTTCTTTTGTTTCAAATAATTACCGAAAGTCTTTGACTCAAAGGAAATTAATTTTGCAAAATGTTTGTTTTTTTTTTATAGTTAAACTATGTTGAACTTTGTGGTTTGAACGCAAAATACCCTTCGAAATGAGCACGAAGCTACTAAGTTTGCTTTTCTACACTTTTTTTGTATGTACATATTTTCATATGGTTTTAAGCCATATTGAATCACTACGGTTATTTGTAATCAATCTTTTGTTTGGTGTAAGCGATGCGGTTTAGATTTCATTATTTTGTTGTTGTTGTTGTTGTTGTTGTTTTTCCTCAAAATTTCGATGTCACAATCAATATTTTCATTGACCAAGAATTTGAAATGGGACAACAATAAGTGATTATGATTGAATTTGACATTTCAATATTCTCGATTGAGATTTGGTTTGACTTTAATTACATTGAACTTACTGAAAATAAAATTAATTACCATATGTTTGTGAATGTGATGCCGAATGTGGGATAATTGACAGGGGCATTTGAGCAATTGTAGGTCCCATTTTAATGGATAGTAACCAAGTGAAAATAACATGTGAAGGTCTCCTTCAAACTGATCAAATATTTAAAATGGGGAGGAAATATACGCAATCGAATTTTAAGGCGATATTTTTTTGAATAGCTTTGGGCTGAAATAATTTATATTTACTGATCATATTATTACGATATTGTTAAAATTTTGTGCATATGACACAAAATTGGGATATTGTTTGTTATCTATAGATGATTCGATGTGAACAGTTTACCACCCCTCCAGGTGGAAATCAATCTGAGGTAAAAGCAAAAAAATTCTGAAGAAAAAAAAAACAATGTTATGCTTGAATACAATGAATTATACAAGTAATCGCATTGATTAGATAACACAACGTTCAAGAGAGAGCTTTAAAAACCGGTCAAAAATGAATGCATCATCATTAAAATAGTATACAATATTCCGTATTCGACGGTATTCCGCGAGTCGCGGACCGGGACTTAATAAAGCCGATATAATGAATGCAAGGGAAAACCGAACGAATAGGGAAAAAAGTAGCAAATTGACTAAATGATAACCAAAAAGATATGAAACCGATGTAGAATTTCTGTGACATTCACAATCACACACACAACACACACACCCTTTTCGAAGTGGCGCATTGCCATTACATTTGGGTGTCTGCCATTATCATATCGCTTTGGTGAATGCGTCCTAAAAACGCAAAATAGACGGCGACAGCGATAAACTTTAAGTGAAAAAAGTTTAATAAATTACCTGAATTTAGATTCAAAAGATTAAACATAATGTAATGTATCGGTGCCGTTATTTGACATGACATACCTAACCTTCTGCAATATCTTCTTTCATTTTGCATTTTTCGGTATTTCGGCGTGGTTTTTTTTCGGCTACTGGCATGTATGGATGGGCGAATGAATGAGTAAAATGAGTGAATAGTGTTCTCAATTTGTATTGCTTGCTCATTATGGTTTGTTTTTTTTCATTTTATATTTTTTGTTTTTTACAAATACTGCTTCTGTGCTGAACAGAATGACGTTGCTTGACGCTAATATTGTTGTCTTACATTCTTGTTTATTCTTTTTTTTATTAGTCGTTTTTCATGTACGTACACGCGGTTGCTGCTGTTCACTTGTTTTCATTTTGTATATGTGTTCCCAATAAACATCGTGTAACGCTATTTTGGCCCAGATTGGGCTTCCAGATGTAACGCTTTTTTGGCCCAATATGTGCTTCAGTTTGAGCACATTTTTGGTGAAAATGTTCACTCAAATTGGGCAAAAAAATCATATCTAATTTGTGCGTCAGCTATATTTCGGCTATAGTCCATTTTTAGCTTCAATCCCGATCCAAAGTTGTTTTGGTTTAATTTAGGTAAAAATTATCACTCAGATTGGGCTAACGCTGAAGCACAAATTAGATATAATTTTTTTGTCCCAATTTGAGTAAACATCTTCAACTTAATTGGGCTAAAATTGAAGCACATATTAGGTGAAATACCATTTCACCCAAGATGGGTGTCCTAGTACGCACGATTTGGGCGATTTAGGGGGTTCCAAATTAGGCACCAAAATTGTTTATTGGGTTGTTTGTATGTGCGATGTGTGTGAGAGTGACTCCACTCCTATTCCAATCTTTTATTGTGATTTTTCAAACATCAATTTTATTACATTCATTCAAACAATCATACACACGAACACGAAAAAGAAGACCGTTGATACCATCGCAGCAACAAAACGGCAACAACACCCCTCAAGTACGTACCAATTTACTTGGTGCTCGAGCCAAATTCAGGGAACATCTTTTTTCGATTTAATTCGCATAATGTGGCGATGAAGGCTCTCATATGCGATGGATGAACAACAACAACAACAACGACAACAGCAACGACAAAAAAGTCGGCGCACAAGTGATATGTGGTGCTTCAAATTTCAAGTATGTTTACGTTTTTATTCATTATTCGCATTGCATGTCATATGTGGAAAATTGGATTTATTTTTTTTCACATGCATAAATTTTATTTCACATTGTTCCTCACAATCTATATTATTATTATTGGTGCTGGTAAATGCAAGCATAAGCTAAGCGCTTTTCTCTCTCTCTCTCTCTCTCTCTCTCTCTCTCTCTCTCTTTTTGTCAGTTGCTGCTCTTTTCAAGCGTCATGCGAGCCGTTTGCATGCGCGCACTTTATTTTTTCATCAACTTCAATTTCTATTCACCTTTTGCCATTTCACTCATTCGTATCAGATTCATTATATTTCTCAAGCAGTACTCGGCTTTGTTCACTCTGTCCTCGTTCATTTCAACCAAACATACAACTCATTGACTCTCTAATTACATGAAATATAATCTAAATAAATTCACTACTGGAATTAATCTTCTTAAAACACAGAGTGAGAATGAGAGTGAGAGAGCGAGCGAGAAAGAGACGCACAAGTGTGTACAATATTGTTCGCATTTATATCGTTTTGTTTGTAGCTTTTATTATTTTCATCGTTATTAGATTTTTGATTACATTAAATAAAAATGTAATAACATAAAAACGTGGTTGTGCCATTCACATGGACTTATGATTCAAAATATTGTGTTTTCTGGTGGATGTGTGTGTGTTTTTTTTTGCCCCTTTTTATCAACTTTTCTGTGGTTTTCTCACTTCATTCCCCCTTTGTTTCTAATTAATTGTACTCATTCCATCCACTTATTTGTTTCGCACGCTCACTCATTCATTCACTTTTCGATCGAAATGTGTGCCGATTTTTCGGACCTGAATAATATGAAACAAAACCCAAAAACGAAACACTTTACCAAAACGATGAAGAGCTGTTTGTGCGAAAACCACAAAAAACCAAATCAAAATGCACACGCGAACATAAAATCACCGCTTTGCCGAGAGAAAAAAAAAAACGACGAGGACGACAAGGACGACGACGACAGAGAATAGAGAATGTGAAATGATTTATTCAGTTGATATAATGTGGTTATGTTTATTTGCAGCAACTGACATTTGCCATCGAATGCCGAGTACCAGCTACCTTGTTTTGGTTCCGTGCACGAAAATTTGTGCTTTCGTGCTACAACATTTAGAGCACCAGCTACCGGGTACCAGTGCCAATGCCATCGTGATCAACATCAAACATCATCGTTCGTAATCATCGTGAACTATATCTATTTCTATTTTGATGTGTATTTTGTACCACATTCGATAGCAGCATTTCTATCTCTCATTTTGGGGTTTGTGATGGAGGGGCCTCAATTCCGTTGTTTTTGTTTCGCTTGTTCAAACTATAAATCGTAGTTTTAGCCAACCGACCCATTTACTTATACAAGATAAATCATGTTTTATCCGGGTGGTTTTTTTTGTTGCTTTTCACATTTAAGGCTCACCATTCATCAAAACAACATCGGACTACTTGCAATCGAGAAAAAAAAAACGCAAGCGAAAACGTGTTAGCGAGAGTAAACTCCAACTATCATTTGATTTTTGTTTGTTGTCTGCTTGAACATTTACTAATAAGCTACGATGATGAAATGCTACCTAATGTTTGGCTGCGAATGAAATTCACTTTATTCAAACAGACTTTCAAGTTGTAATTTTTCATTTTTGTTTTTTTTTCTTTATGCTGTGCATCTGCTGCAGGATTTTTGAATGGAATAAGCGGACGCATAACATCGAAGGACAGCCACAAGATATTTATTGAAGGTTGAATCCAATCTGGGTATAGTGTGCTGGTTTCCCGTGTTTCTTAGCGATTTTTCCTGCCTTCAGGTGAAATTCAGAGTTATAATTGCGGTACGAAAATTTGGCAAACTGCAAAATTGATTAGCTCAAGCTGAAATTCGAACATTTATACTATGCACACAATTTTTTGCATTATTTCTTATGGATCGTGTACAACGTTTGCAAAACTCAAAATATTTCAAAACAATTGTATCTTAAATTGCTGCAACTAAATGACAACTTAGAAAACAGGTTACAGCTTCGACTAAAGTGATGTTAGTGTCCTTGCTTTTTTTTCCTCAGCCATTCCAATGCACGTGGAAAAAATACGTTCCAGATTTTCTACAAAATGATACACTTTTGCATAATTCATTGCGACAGTAGAGTGTGCGACGGCACATAGTTATTGTTGTTGTTTTCTATTCTCATTTTTTGGGAGGCGAAATGTTTAGCACAAGTTTTGCAACTGATGAAAGTGTGCTTGAGTTTGTAATTGTACACTGCTATTCAGTTTGCAATTAGTGTTTTAGAATTTTGGGGATTTTTGATTAAAAAAGGAAAACACTATCAATTAAGGAGCAGCGACATAAAGTACATTGGAATAGTATCCAAAATATTTGGTGTTGATTGATTTTATGTTATTTTATTATATTAAATGTGAAATCCGATGGGAGGCCGACGTTTGGGTGTATATTACACTAAACTTGAGATAAATTCAAATCAAAACAATCCAAAATCTATTAACTTGAATCATCTATTTTTGACAGTGTAGTAGAAAACAGAATTAACACCGATAATCTCCGGTAGAAAGATGATGAACCGAATACACAACTCCCAAATTCAAACATAAACACAATATTTCGCATAAACATATGATGATCTTAGGATGGGAAGCAATTAAATGTTATCACTTCGATCGAAGAAATAAATGTAATATTGCAGTATAAATAATTTATTTTCCATTCCGTTTGTGAATGATATATTTGGATGGAAATGCCCGGAAGCGCTTGAAATGGGAGAAAAAAAAAACTCTTGAAAAACGACTGAAGTGGCAAAGTACACGAACTGGTCCGTCATGCGATGGAAATTCACACATGTTAACAAGACGATAAAATTATGTTTTGGAAATTCATATTGTCTAACAAATGGTGTTGCGTGTGTGTTTGTGTGTGTGTGTGTGTGTGTGGCGAATCTCGTGTTGCATAGCGAATGTCATGCAAGTGATAGAGAACGAGAGCAAACAAAACGTGTGTCACTTGAAAGCGATCAATCATATTGATGTACCGGGGCCAACAAATCTAACCAACCAACACCATTTACACAATCAAGTGATACAACAACACACAAAAAGCGCACAACCCCAAAAAGCCCACCACAAATATAACCAATAAAATTTTCAATAAATCTTTCGTCGGACGTGCGTTCGATGAGATTGGTGCTGATAAAACAATGCCACAATCGATTCAACAACAACGGCAAACACCACCATCTAGTAATATTAGTAGCACACAAGTAACACCATCAAACTATTTATAGGCTCATTTACAATATTATGATCAAATACAATCGAAATAGAACACGCTCCAAAAAGTTTGCTCGTTCTCTTCCTCAACTAAAGCGCTTTGTGTCACTCTTTTGTG
>JACCIW010000024.1:0-25000 GCA_030463065.1 Aphidoletes aphidimyza
TGGGAGAACTGCCGTTCTCCGTGAAATGTGTTGAGATATGGAATTGCATGTTTAAACATGTTAAATTCAAGTTAATCATCCATTTAAAGATGCAATAGCTCGAAATCCAATAGAATTTTTCACTCACTTAACCGTAAAATCGGGGGTTGTCGTTCATCCAGAACTGAGTCAGATCTATGCCCATTTTAATGTTTAAGTGAGCTAAATTAGTATTAAATCTGGGCCCAGATCCAGAAATACGGCCACAGTAATTACGGGTACAGCAAATGTTACTTGGGATGATGTTGATGTGAGCGATAATAGTTTGTGACACTATGTGATTGCAATTGTTCAAGAAATCAGACAAAAACTGCTATGCATGAAGATTGGCAATAAACAAATTGCGACTCTGATACCAAACGCTTACGAGAAAACATGAACAACTCAAAAATAAATAAAATATTGAAATATTTTAAATAAACATCGTGAATTTTAATTAGCATATAAAATCGAACGAAAAAATGATCCGAAATCAATTAAAATATAAATATATTTGCTGTGCACAAAACGACATGTCGTTGATACATTTCCATGGAACCGTTAGAAAAAGGAATCGTGTCGTGTTGTTGCTTTGTGCAATTTATATTTAAAGAAAAACCAACGATGCGCACCCATAGGGCTGCAATTTGAGAACTAATTTTGGAAAACGCCACAAAGATGTAGCCTAAAAGTGAACTACATGATGTCATTTCTGCTGGAGTCAGTAAGAATTTTAAACTCAGAACAAATTTAAAATATATTATTGGAAATGTAATAAAACTAACAATGGTGCCTAACGGTTCGAATGAATTAGTTGAAAATAGAATTCACGCCATCTATATTCATCTATATTGTTATGTTATTTACTTGTGTAAGAGAGCATTCGACTTAGCTATTGCGTCCACCCTGGTGGCGAACTGTGTAGAGATAATATGCAAAAATACAAACATTGATGTTTAATTTGATCATGGCAAAACGAGATGGCGTGGTCTTGCGAGACTACCACATCGTTTACATTACCGAGATAGGAATGTTAAGCACCATTGAAAACTAATAAATGAAATTATTAATTTAACGGTAACGTAATAATATATTCTGAGAAATATGCATTCGAAATCGATCTCTTCACAAATTTCAAAACCGATATTATGGAAAACCTGACTCCAGCAGCAAACCAAAATAATTTTAAGGTTACGTCCCTCGCTGTTCATGTATATTTTACTATGTGTCATTTCATCTTCTAATTCTAACCATATTGTGTTTTAGTTCTGGAAAATTATAAAAATAGAAGCAGAGAAAAAAGTGAAATAAAATAAAAAAGAATTAAATATTTCTCAGTGTTAAGTCATTGTGCTTAATCTTGTGTCACCGCAATCATTAAAATATCGTGCAGATTCGTTTGCTGCTATGAGCTTGTGCATCGTTGTCGATACGTTTGTGTATCGTTGTCGATACCTTTCTTTTGAGTGACCCCAGCAGAAAATAGAGGTTGATCAATTTAGAGGTACCTTTTTTAAAATGCGAAAAACACCGAAAATCTATTTATAATATATAATACTGGTTCAGTATCATGAAAACATAATACCATTGGACCGTCTGCTGGAGTCATTCATACAAATGTCAAGCAAATGGTTTTGACACTTATTTAGTGTCAGGCTACATCATTTGGCGCCACGGTCGATGCTGGAACAAAGCGATTACGTACAATCATATGTAAAATTTGACAGCGTTGCCGCCCCATGTGCGCACCGCAATACGCTTTTTGGTTTCATGCACATTCAAAGCAACAGCACGACATTATTCATTTTTCGAGCGGTTTGTTTTTATTAGCGCTTTGACTACAAAAAAAAAAACAAAACGACATTCATTTTGTCATTTCTTTATTCGTTTTGTGTTGATGTTTTTAATAGCACGGTGTCTTCTGATTCAAAAGAAAATCCACTTAAAAGAGCGGTGTGCGTAGATAATAATCAAGCAATTCGTGATTTATTTGATGAGGCGATTCCATACAATTCAAAATCTAATAACCAGCTTGCCTACACACAATTTATCTCAGGATCATTTAGAAAATCTGTTCGGTAAAATGCGATTATTAAATGCGATTATTAAATGGTCAGAATCAAAACCCCACATGCACACAATTCGACGCGGGAATGAGGAAGATTTTGGCGAACACAACACTACACTCTTCAGATCAAGGAAATTGTTTAGTTCCTCGTGAATTCGAACAAAGTTACAATCCATATTCGGATATTTTGACTGTGTCGTCTCGTCGTCCAAAAGCTCCACCTATAAGTTCAGAAAGATTTTTCACCGAAAGTGAAACTGAAGAAGTTTTAATTAAAGGTGTGCACCGAACACATGTTGAAAAAATCCGAACAAAATAAATTTCGAAAAAAACACCGTGAGAAAATCATCTTCTTATTATGCCACTATGTAATACATAGTATGTATAAAGCACAATATGAAAAATATAAACAAGAAGAAATCAAGTTTGTTTAGAAAAAAATTGAATTCGAACGACAGCAACAGTTCGAACACGAACGAAAATCCGAACCGAACAAAATCCGAACAAAAAAAAATCGATTCCTTTTTGGCTGAAACGCGTATATCCAAACGTTTTCCAAAATTGGCCGATGTTCGGATTTTGTTCGGTGCACACCTCTAGTTTTAAGCCAACTGAGTTAAGTACAAGCATCGACGAAAAGATTGATAGATTTGTCCGACGTAACAGCAGCGTATATTGCATTTCAAATAGAGAGTAAGATGGAAGATACCGGCAAATTTCCATGCGATTGCTGCAGAAATGTTTTCAACTCATTTAATTCTCTGACACGTTCCACATCTGTAGAACGCTGTTTCCACACGTTAGCCGTTCGGAACGGTCCGAACGGCTATTCGGTGTGGCTCACATGTAACTACGTGTACATTTCATATTCGTCGAGCGCTATATGCTTTCTTCGTTGCTCACCCAATATGAAATGAACCACACGCAGTTACATGTGCATTTACATACTGTATGGAATTGCATTGTATTGTCAACAAAATCTTTTACAATAAATCTTTTTCGATTGATTCGTATACGAAATTCGAATTTATCGAAGTCTTCTTTGTGGTCATCATTTTTTAACGACATCGTTGGCATCAAGCGACATTTACAAAATGGATAAATCATTATCCTTCGAATTAAGTAGTGAAACAATTGATAAATCTTTTGGTGAATATGACACTTCGGAAGAAGAAAATTGTGTGAATAATCAACAGTTGCAGTTTGTGAATAGTAATATAAATCCGGTTCAGAAAACTATCAATAAACTTGCCAAATTACGAGTGGATGCTCGTTTGAGCATGAACAAAGTTCGTCAAGTAGTTCCCATTATAAATGAAATAGCAGATGCATCGATCATTATTCCAAACAGGCAACAACTATTCGAAAACTATTTGAAACGTCCATTTGAACCAGTTTTTTATGCTAAGTGCAGAAAATGCAACGAAATTGGAAAGATTGGTGTTTGTCGAAAATGCAACGGAGCTATCGAAAAGGAACGAGATAACTATATTTTGTATTTTCCTGTCGAGGATCAAATAAAAATGAGTTTAATTGAGCACTTTGATATGATTATTGAATATTCCAAGAGGCAACGAACGTGTGATTTCACAGATGCTGATGACGGTAATATCCAAAGAAAAATAGCTGAAAAGTATGCCGAACATAATGTTTTGTCGTTAACCATGAATATTGATGGGGGCCAAATCGCAACCAAGGGAGGCCTTTCTCTTTGGCCTGTTCAACTTTACCAAAACTATTTGCATCCATCAATTCGGTTCTTACCAGAAAACATAATTGTTGCTGCATTATTTTACGGTAACAAAAAGCCTAATCCATTTGACCTTCTGTATCCGCTGCTTCAAGACTTGAACCACCTTTTTCATACTGGACTTCAATTAATGTATGCTGGTATTCAATACGACTTCCTACCAATAGTGTTGTTCTGTAGCTGCGATTTACCTGCAAGAGCTTTGCTACAGAATTTCAAATGTTCAGTGGGAATTGAAGTATGTCCTGTTTGCCTTCATCATGGTTCGGCTAACAAAGAAGACCGTATTAGATATCGTTATGTTAAGGAAAACACACCTTCTAAAATAAGAACACACAATGAAACATTGCAACATGCTCGCAGTATTTCTCACGGTGTCAAAGGTTTAAGCTGCATCATGGCCGCCCCAGAATTCGACATCATTAACGGTTTCGCCACTGATTATATGCATGGTGTACTATTGGGTGTTTTAAAAAGACTTTTGGCTATTTGGTTGGATGATTTGAAAGTGAGCACAAAATTCAAACATTTGAGTCCACGACAGAAAGACGAGCTGAATCGAAGGCTGTTGAGCCTGAAGCCGTACTCACGGATAAGTCATCGACCACGATCTTTAGATAAACAAGGCTCATTCAAAGCAATTGAATATAAATATTTGCTGTTTTATTATTTGCGATATGCGTTAAGGGGTTTACTTGAGAAAAAGTATGTGGATAACTTCGAATTACTTTCATCTGGAATATACATACTGAACAGAGAGAAAATTCAGAAAGGTGAAATTGACGATGCACAAAAGAAGTTGAATGATTTTTGTGACCAATTTGAAAACTTATATGGAGTAGCTGCTGTTACATTGAATATCCATTTGTTACGCCATTATGGGCTGATGGTATCCAATACTGGCCCTTTATGGTGCCACTCAGTTTTCGGTTTTGAAACCAATATGGGTGTGTTGGCCAGTTATTATTTAGGAGGAGCGCGTCCATTAGATCAAATTGCCAACAAATATATAATATCCAAAAGCATAAATGATGAAAAAGCAGTCAGTACAGAGCCGAAATTCAACATAAATTTGTTCTCAAACAGCCAACATGACCGTTTCATCAAGCAAGCACTTAAACTGCCTCAGAATGAACCGTTAAAAAAAACAACACACATAACAATAAGAAAAGAATCATTTAAATCCCAATCATGTAAACCGACTAAATGTATTGATCACTTTTTTCGCATGAATGATAATTCTGTCGGCGCGGCAGTTTTTTACATAGTGAAAGAGAACAGAATATACGTTCTACTGAATATTTATATTGAAGTCAAGAAAAATCACCATTTGATAGAAGTTGAGGAGACGCCGCACTTTTCAGTCTTACCATTTGAATCGATAAAAGAAAAATTATTGTTTCTGACATTTGGAACATTTAATATTATTACCACAGAGCCGAACAAATATGAGAAAAGTTAAATAAATTACGGTATTACTCAAATGTTGGTGTTTTTTTTCTTCGTTATGTCTATACAGTTTATATTTTCTTGGGGTGAATCTGTTTCAGTATATATGCAAGGTAATTTTACTCGTTTTGCGAACAAAAAATGTTTTGAGAGTGAAATATTCATTAGCTTAATCCTTTTTCATTCGAAATAAAAAAAATTATTTACATAAATAAATTCAGCCATTATGGGTTTTGAAACGTTTTGAAATGTGATCCGATTGTTCAGAGTGAGAAACGTGTTCCATATATATCAACCAATATCAAAAATCTGCATTTCCTATCATTGTTGTTACTTTTCTTTCTACCTAATAACCATGAATCATTCAAATTTTATTGCCAGTTATTATTTCCTCCATTCACATACCAGCAAATATAGAAATTGAGATGCAAGTGTGAGCCAACAGAACATCTTTTCGAAACTATTTTACTGAGATAAGTTGCTTTCGCATTCAGATTAATCTTCAATTTTCGTTAATTGGTTTTGCTCATGTACTCCATATTAAAATTATTGTCACACACTTTTTGTTGTGGTTTTTTCCCATTCGGAGTGTAAATATCTAGTATTTTATTTGCTTGTGATTTTTTAATGGTTCGGTGCTATTACTTCTATTTCAAAACAACTGGCATTACGAATCCATGGGCAACATGTATTCGATGCACACCCTTAAATTTGGACTTTTTTAGTTTCGTAAATATTGCTGTACTAGATTCTAAAATATTTTCGATAAAGCTTCTTCACTGCTACGCAAATGGTTCGAATATGTATGTATGTGTGTACTCTTAGCCGCTGTATGTTCCCTTCTTTCTTTTCTTATTGGCGCTTGACGAAGCAACATCGAAATAATTTCACCACTAATGAACACCAGCAAAATGGGTAAGATTGGATGTTCTTAAATATTCACGAATATGAATTCTCAAGACAAAGTCGATTGAAACAATTAAAAACGTGCCAACATTTTTTTGTGTTTCCTGCCAGTAAAAAAAATTGATACTCATTACCATCGCGAGATAAAGCGGGATTTGCGAACCGCCATCATATTAGAAGACAGTGAGGGCAAAACTGAAAAACATGTTTTGGAACGCACACCGAAGAAAGGTCCCAACCGTGCTCCGAAAAAGACACCAAAACGTTCGCCGAAGACACCAAAACGTTCTCCGAAAAAGACCTCAAAGCCACGCCAGCAAAATGTTTTAAAGTCATCATTTGCTTCGACAATGCGGTCCGTGCAGGTGAAAGTCGTCAACATGTCTATGGCTGAAATAAACGCAGTCATAGAAAAGGTTAAACGTGATGGCAAAATGCGTCGAATCAACGATGCCAAAAGACGTAGCTCAAATACGGCTATCACCAAAAGTGGTTTTATGCTCGACAATTCTATCGCTGAATTGATTAAAATGATCTCGATCGGCCGTGTAGAAGATGAAAACACAAAATGGTTTGCAAATGTCCATCACGACAGAGGTGAGAAAGATGCAGAAACTGTTGTGGTTGGCCAACAAGCTCTTGTTATCGGCGCTCAAAATTGGTACGACGCTAATGACGTCATAAAGATACAATTACCATACAATGACGGTCAAGCAAAAACCACCATGATTTTCAGTCGCGAGGCATGGAAAGAAATTGTCTGTTTGATTTGTTTGTTTCTACTGGCATTTCTTTACATAATCCAATTTACACCGAACGTTAGTCGCGCTGAAATAACGATGAGATGCATCAGACAGCGATTCGTCTGAAAATATTGATCAAAATGCTCGCGATAGAGCACTTTATCAGCTTTATCATAAGAACGATTGATATGCGATTTCTTTTGAATAAAACTCATTGAAAAAGTCATTCAATAAAAATAAACGTTCCATAGAATTTACAGCAGTGTGATTTTTTATTATTTCTTATAGTTTTTTTTCTTTGGATATTAGTTTGTTTTTCTTTGGATTGTTTAGTCTCAGAGATTCGATGCACTGACGAAAAGGTAATGGTTTTATTTATTGGCGCAATCCTTTCGAAATGAAAACAGAGAGAACAATTTTTCAAACAAACAAATATCGAAAATTCTGGATTGGTTTGACGGTGCAAGACAAAACATGTACGCTGTCTGAAAGAGACGGCTTGAACAGTATGGACCATATACGCCACTATAACAAAGTATCGCACAATGTTTCGCACTGCTCTTACCACTGCTATATACTTTGTCATAGTGGCGTATATGGTCCATACTGTTCAAGCCGAGCACACGTAATTACGTGTGAATATGAAATACGCTGAGTCGTCGCAGGAAATAGTGTTGTAGATTGTTTGCATGTCGTTGTTGTTGTTTATTTGTATGAGTGTGTGTAACGATACAGTGTATATTTTCAGTTCAACACTGAACATATTTCAATCGTGTCAAAGCAACCTGTGCTCTGGTTCATTTATTCGAGTTTTGGTTTTGAATTGGTTTTCAGAATTCGTAAAATGCGTTGAAAATGAAGAGATCAGCCGAAAAGCCATTATATTCATTCTTTCCATCAGTAAAGAAAAGTGAAGTTTCAGCAAGTGATTTTTACGATAAAAATATTCCAAGAGCACAAAAGTTGACAAGTGAACAAGTGCATTATATCGGTCCACAAAACGATGACGAAATCAAGATTGAGAACGAAAGACTGAGAACCGAAAATGAACAGTTAAAGGCAGAATTGGATATCATGAAAGGAAAAAATGAACAATTGGCCAAAGAAAATAAGAAATACTTTGACGATTTAAAGAAATTAAAAAAAACTGTACAATGCAACATGCCAAACCTACGTCCAGAAAGACATGAAAATCAAATTGCTTGAAAAGAAAACCACACTACATCAACATTTGTTTGATCAACACAAAGAATTTCTCGGTGATGAAATAATTAAGCAATTGAGATCGATGACAAACACACGACCAAAAGATTCAACTTTTATTCTAAAATGCATGTCAAAACTATATGAAGGTGAAGATAGAGAGAAATTACGAACAACCAGAGCATGTGGACGTGAAAATAATTCGCTCATGTCACCTGAAAAGCGAAAAATTGTCGAAGAGATATTTTTTGAACGATTATCAAACGGACAAGTCGAAGAAACAGAAATCAACGAACGTTTCCTGCGTTTGTCTATGCGATCAATAATATCATGCTGAAAGAGGTAGTGAATTGATTTCAATTTGGTTTCGCACTTGTTTTCGAAAGTATATTGATGAAATAATAGAATTATTTGATTTTACACCAAAGAAGCCAAAAAGACCAAAGGCGCCAAAAACACCAGAAGTTGAGCCGACTGAAGAAGCCGATAAGGAAAATCTTTCCGTTCAAGTTCAAAACGCATCGGAGGTAAATTGTTATTTCGACGCATCATCAGAAAAATGTGTGATGGGCTGTCAATTAAAGATTATTTTCATATTTTATGTCAATTTTTGTTTTTCTTTTCAGAACATGGAATCATATTTGCCAAATATGGACCACTCATACTACAAATTCGTTACTGATGGTATCGTACAGACAAACTTGCCAACACCAACTGCTCCACCATCTGATCCACCAGACCTAATATATTATAACGAAAAGAAATTATCGTTCAACGAATTTTAGTCGCTAATTCCATTTTGTTTAGTTTTTAACATTTGCGGCCGAACGAATAAAAATAAACACTTGTCTTGTTTTAAATATGTAAAACCAAAAGCATTTGATAACTGCCAATAGAAAATCTTCTGCAGTATAATGTTTGGAAATTAATCAATAATGACAATTCTGTACACAGTTGAACCGAGGAGCGTGATTTCAAAGGTGAGTTTTAGAGAATGCTGTCGATACGCTCGTAAATTATTATGAACTGCAGAATCCAACTGGCCAAAGTAAATAAAACAAAAAGAAGAAAAAACAACCAGATCATCGAACTAAAACGTTAAATTTTCTGGTGCATGTATAGTAAAAAATAATTGTAGCGCACAGACACGATGACGGCGAAAAAAGAGCAGCATCAAAGAGGTGAAGAGATTAAAACTCACAGCTAGTAATTAATGGAAATGAACGATGAATGTCTTTTGTCTCTGATAAACTATTCATCGCACATGAAAATGGATGAGATATACAATGATTATGTGTTATTATTAATTGTGCAAAATTTTGCAGTGATTCTTGTGAGATGTGAACGTGTTTGGCAGTGGGTAATTGACAATTAAGGAAAAAACATTCATTCATAGGTGGTAATCAATGATTGTTTGCAATAATTATGTTTTAACGCAATACGCCGTTGAATAATCCATAGTAAATGATTACGAATAGATTTGGCGCATCCATTCCCACTTTTCATTTCCAATTTCCATTTCAATTGAGTAAATTTTGTGCGGGCAGCCTCTCTTGAGGCGAGTAATTTGGTGAAATGTGAGCACCGCGCTAACCATTTGGTGTTAGACAGTGGAAATTTGCCGAATGCATAAAAGTTCAAAACAACAACAAAAATGTGACAATGTTGGCCGATGATTGGAAATATTCGAATAATTTCATAAAATTTCATTAGGTAAAATGATCCACTGCAGTAAAAGAAAACCGAATTGACCATCTATATGACCGATTGGTAACTGAATGTTAATTTTAACCTAACATTAAACGCGGCAACGGCGTTGTAGTCATAAAATCTTTACGACAAATTTCCGACGCTCAAGAGAATTTCACATTCAATTTTAGAAAGTGTAAAGAATAAAATGATTGATGGTTTGGGCATAGTTGTGCTTGCATAAATGCAACTTTGTTGCAATGGCATTTTGGCGATAGTTTGAAAACTACAAAGTGGCATATTGTTTATTGGCAATGGGTTTGCGTTAATTCGATAACAAGCAAATGGAACGATTCGCGTCAAATCGTCTGCCACAACAACAACAAAAATGGCAAATCGTTAAAATGTTGTGCGGGAAACATTGTGCAATTATCATTTTTCCATCGTTTCTGCTGCGTTTGGATCTCGTTTTTGTTCGCCGTTTAAATCAATCCGTAACAAATAAAAGTTAACACGCACGAAAATCGGAACGTGAAAGACAAAATGCAATAATCATCATTAATGAAAACTTCGCAACTGATGCTTTGGTAGTTTATTGCCGGACTTATGCAACTGGCAAGATATGCCAAGAAGACACACTGTAAATCCCAGTCAAAATATTTACACCATTTTTTCGGCAATTTCTTTAGTCGACACTGTAGTTAAGTTTTTTTTTTCTCTTTCTCGAGGCAAAGTTCGTACCACAAGTTTCCACAAAATTTATCGTAAATCTTACACCTTTCAGGAGATGTATAATTACAATAATGATGAAATTAATTGGTCTCATGAACACAATTTACGGCTGTTAATCAAAACACTTCTGAGATCTGAAAATATTGAAATGTTTAGGAAACCTAGTATTCATTTTACCATTCAAATGGAAACAAAATCACGCAGATACACGTTTTCACAGCACGAAATTGACGTAAGGAAATGAACGAATTTTTACCGTTGAATTGGGAAGCGAACACCGAAAAATAATTCGTTAAAATCTTTTATAAAAGATTTATTGTAAAAGATTTTGTTGACAATACAATGCAATTCCATACAGTATATAAATGCACATGTAACTGCGTGTGGTTCATTTCATATTGGTTGAGCGCTATATACTTGCTTCATTACACGTAACGAAGTGTGAGCAACGAAGAAAGCATATAGCGCTCGACGAATATGAAATGTACACGAAGTTACATGTGAGCCACACCGAATAGCCGTTCGGACCGTTCCGAACGGCTAACGTGTGGAAACAGCGTTCTACAGATGTGGAACATGTCAGAGAATTAAATGAGAAGGAGAATGAAAAAGTTCACCAAGCATTCCAAAGCAACATTGTCACACAAAAATGCCAAAGCACATTCCACATCTGTAAGGCAGCTGATCGTTTTTTGAAAATTGAAATATGGAAGGGCCAGTTCGAAACAGATATCATTTTTCATGTCATTTATTCCAGTCTGAATATCGAATCTCTGTATGAAAATTCAATTTTCATTGAGCATAATGATCATAAATCTCAGTTGATTAAAAATATTTTATGCGAATATATAAGAATCAAATGTCAACATATATGCCGAACGATCTCATTTGAAGCTAAAGCTGAAGCTATACGACGAAAATTGATGAGATTGGCTATCGATTGAACGCTGCCGATTGCATCGTCATGAACACATTTACTTGAACTCAATACATTTTCCATAGGTCTACCGTTAAAACTACTTTGATTACTATTGTAATTGATACGCCAACATCATTTAAATCCGTTTGTTGCAATTCTTCCGTTAAATTATTTAATTCGCGCAAATGATCCAAAAAAAAATCACAGGGTACGATGAATGCTGTGCTCTTATTCGCCGCGTACCTGAACAGCAATAGGATTATACATCGTCATCTGAAGCTAAGCAACGTATTGATGAAACCAAAAATATACGACTTTGGCATAGCGAAAAAATCTGATGGTCGAATTGCGCGCTCAATGCGGAACTTTAGTGTATATGGCCCCCGAGATTCCAAACGGACGTGGAGCAGTTGTGAATTTCGATGTATTTATCAATATATGTATAAATTGGCATCATGGTATATTATATGAGTGGCTGAGAATAGAAATGAGAGTACAGGATCACCCAAGCAGAAGTGCAACATGAATTATGTTCAAGCGAAGGCGCAACATAAAAATCAGTTTTTGCCATGCAAACTGTGCGAAGAAACACACTTTTTTCCAAAACTATTTTTATGTTGCACTTTTGCTCGAGTGATCTCGTATTCGCATTTCTATTCCCAGCCACTCATATGTTCAAGGGTTCGATAATGAGGATGGCAAAAACACCGCTGATTATGTTCGCATATGTAACCGAATTAAACATCACCAATACGATGTTGCTGCTTATGACGAACATTATTTTCTTCAATTCCTTCGTTGTATATTCCAAAGAATCCCTGTGTTGCGCTTAACCGCGAAAGAATGCCTGGCATTTCAAATGTTCACAAGACTTTTCAATTTGTGTGAGATTTTTTTACCTTTTTATTAATTTTTATTCCCACTTATTTTCTCCACTTAATTCCATAGATCCAATGAAAATGCCGGGCTACGGCGACGAAATCACCGTTATACCAACCCATATTGTGGGCGGACCTGGAAGCGAACTTTTGACATATTAAGGAGAAATAATATTAGCACAAGAATGAGCATTGGTAATGATAATTGCTTGTTGTTTACATCACTCCACTCCTTAGGGAGCAGTGTTGTTCAAAGATAAATTATCTAGATAAGATAGTCAGATAAGATAAGATAAGATAATATCTTTTATCTTATCTAGATATGAGTTTAAATTTCAAGCATTTATCTTAATCTTATCTAGATATCGATATTTTTTCGTTATCTTATCTCAATTTTTCAGATAATTTTTCAGATAATAAAATATTACTTGCGACCTGAAATAAATTTTACAATTAGTAAAAGACGCAATATGAAATTCATATCTTTATTTGTTTAAATTTTGAACCAAATCAGATTTTTTTTTCGTTTATTAGTTTTCGGTTGTGCTTAAGAAACAATGCATTTTCAAAATGATCAGCTGAAATTCTGTTTCGCCTAGGGGTAAAAATCATTAGAGATTGACTGAACACCCTTTCGACAGCTGCTGACGATGACAAAGTTGTATTGTATTTAAAGAAAACCTCTCGAATTAGTGGATATTTATTCAATACTTTGTAATCAGTGTCAGTTTCTGCGAAGTATCTTGTCACTTCAGATTCGATTTCATTTTCTATGGAGCTAGATCGAAATGCACGACGGGCGGCGAAAGATACAATGAAGCCAGTATTGCTGTTACTATCTTCATTTACCAATTCTGTCACAGTATGAGCATCATCGGATTTGAACTTCTTACATTCGGCGATCAGGAGTTGCTTCGCAAATGTGAAGTCAATATCTTTTTCAATGAAATCGGACTTAATTGATGGAATCGATACTGCACCCAAGATAAATTCCTTGTTTTCAGAGCCAAATTTGAAAAGACCTGGGAATCTCTTTTCGATTACCTGTGACAACATTTTTATATTATAAAATTTTTATAATTGAACAATTATGTAATAGCATTTCTATTACCTTTAACATCGTTTTCTTAAAATCCAGTGTTTTCAAAAGATAATTTTTTTTTATCTAGATAGATATGAGATAAACACAAAAAATGTAAAACATTATCTAGATAGATATGAGATAAAAATTGATTTGAGATAAAAAGATAAGATAAAAACGCAAGATATCTTTGAGATATCTGTAAGATATTTAATAAAATTGAGTGAAAACCAAAATTTAAACGAAAACCAACTCTACTTTATTGAGAAAAAAAATCAAAATTCCAATGAAAAAAAAAATACAATCTATGGATTGTTAACATTTTTTAAAGATTCATAATTCAATTTTAAAAATAATGTGCTTTCGAAATGTTTGTCTGATATTCTATTTCTCTGCGGTCGAAATATCATTTTTGCGAAACTAAACACACGTTCAATAGACCCAGAAGCCGACAGCGTTGTATTATGGCGAAAAAATACTTTTTTGACGTTCGGATAATCATTCAACATAATCAAATCTTTGCGCTGATCTTCACAATATCGTTCGACTTCCGAATGTATTACGTTTTCGATAGAAAATCGACGTGCTGAAAAGTTGCGCCTGTATGTGATGAAAAATTCATCATCGTTCGTCACGTTCGACCTGTCATCATTGTCGCTCGATAGAATATCAACTCGATCGGTAGACTCTAGGCTTGTGCACTCTTCTTTCAACATATCACGTAGTATTTGTTCGTCTAATTCTGCTAAAAATGTTGTTTTGAACGAAGGGTGGGATGCAGATGCTAAAAGTAGTTCACGATTGCGAGCGCTTATTTCCATGTGTCGTTCGAAACGTTTATTGATTACCTTGAGGGCTGCTTCTTTAAACATATCAAGTAAAGATTGACCTCTGGCATTAGCTGGTCCATGCAAACTTTCAATACGGTATTTCATTGCACGCAAAGTGGGTGCAATAAAACCCTGGCATGCTGTTTTATCACCTTGAAGACGATCCAAGGAAATCGCGATCGGTCTCATCACTTTGATGTATTCTCGTAAAATGGCAAAATCGGTCGATTGAAGTTTTTGAAGATGTGTTGCAGTGGGGCACTCATTTTTTAGTTTTTCGATTACAACATTTATTTTTGGTTCAATTTCATCCCGACACGCTAATGCAACAGCATCGAACTTGGAGTTCCAACGCGTTATGCATGGAACTTTTAATGCACATCCTAATATATCTTGACATATTTGTTTTGCGTTCGAACTGCGATGAGTAAATACCCATAAGGAATGTAGTTTACTTTCGGCTGTAACTAATGCTGTCTTTGCTGACGACGTCAAGTTTTTTTCGAAATCGTTTGAGACCAAATTTAAAAGGTGAGACGTACAACGTCGCTGTGGTGGTAGCTCAATTTTCGATCGTTGCTCGCCCTCTTGACGTACGTTCGACCCAAAAATTAAATCTTCCAATGTACCGCTTGTAACAGCTTCTTCTTCGTTCGTCAATTCCTCATGTTCACTTTCATCGTCGTCATCAATATAAATATCTGTGGAATCGAACGATAATACATTGCTTACGAATAATTCCCCATCTTCGTTTTGCATGAAAGGTGTGTCATCGAGAGCAACATTGTCATCTTCAGCTGTAGGTGCAGCCTCAGCTTCATCAATATATTCGGCGGATTCTGTTAATGGATCTGATTTTCCATATTTTCGGAAGCTCTTCGTAAACGCAGCACAGCCATCAGTTACGATATGTGTTATTTTGTGCTTATCTAATTCAAATTCGGCGAAAACTTTATCTATTTCTTGTGCCAATTGTTCATGTGTTTGTTTTCCGTTCATACGCCGAAAAGATAATACAAAAGATTTTCGTTCGAAGTCTGGCTGTAAATAATGAACGGTCATGCCAAGGTAACTTTGAGCTCTTGATGACCAAACGTCGCACGTTACGCATATATATTGCTGTTTGGCTAAAATGTGTTTCAATTTAAGCTTCGTTCGCTCGTATTCGTCGTTGAGAGTTTTCATGAAGTATCCTTTTGTTGGCATATTAATGTTTCGTTTACTCACTGAAGCTAGCAACTTTTCCAAAGTCGGCGATTTAATAACATCGAAGGGTAGGTTTTCTTCAACAACGAATTCCATTAATCGGTGCGTCAACTGTTATATAGAATCGAACGAAAGTCTTATTTAAATATGAACGAACGATCAAACGAATTATACTTAAATACCTCTTCCTTTGAAACGGATGGTTGGAAAAGAGTGATCGGTGGTTTCTTGACAATATGCTCGATCCGATTTAAGTAATCGTCCAGCTCCGCCGAAAACTCTGTGTGCGATGCTCTATAATGGCTCAAAAAATTACCGGTGCTAGTGATGTCACCTTTTCTGTTCTTATTGCACTTTGTACATTTTGCTGTAATTTTTCCATCTTCGTTCGATTCGATTTGATAATAACGTCCGTCCAAAATTCTTGGAATACTCGATCGTTTTTTCTTTTCTGGTGGTGGTTGGCTTTCCGTTTCATTATTTTCCTCATTTTGCTCATCTACTCAATACATTGGACAGAAGTTAAACGAGTCAATTCTCTTCAAAATCTAATTATTAGTTATAAATAAAAGAACAATCTTCACCATTTGCGAAAAAGTAACTGTGCAGTCTCTTTGTACCTCTAGTCAACATTTTTATTCTTTTTGTATTTATTTTTTAAATTATATATTATCCAACGTACGTTCACAAATCATGAAAACTACAAAATGTGCTTTATCATTCTAAATATGACATTAAAATGTCAACGTTTAATTAAGTTTAACAATACTCTAGTACAGCAAATACATTGATAACATGAACATGAACTGAATTTGAGGTTAGGAATTATTTTCATTTGAGGTTACGAACGGAATTTTTGTCAATTTTACGAACGATTTCATTTAGAATAAAAATATTGATTCCGTTACTTGGAGCTCATTACATAAATGATTGCCTCTTTGATGGCGGTTTCCAAACCAACGTGGTGGAGAGACACATCTTTCAATTCATCATAATGGGATAAAAACTGTTTCAGCTGTGTTTTGTAAACTTTTGTCCGTCTGTAGTCATTAAACCACAGGATTTCAACCATTTGACTGTTAGTTCCATATATTCGTTCGATTTTCGCCGGCCAATGCGGGTATCCACGAATTTTGGCCCACACTATATCATTTATTTTGAAGTCAATACGCGCGATCGTGTTTATCGGGTTCGGTTTTTCAACAATCTTTCGTTCGACAGCTCCATTAGCACTTGAAATATCGTTCGTATCTTAAAGCAAAAAAATAGTTAGTAAAAAAAGTAAATTAATCATCAAATGAATTACGGATATATTTAAATAATTACCTTCTCTGATTTGTTCATGCTCTTCTTCAGGCACAGCTACAACGATTGCTTCAGAATTTCTATCCTCGATTCGATTTGAATTATTGGCATCGTCAGTTTCTAATTTATTTTGTAAACGCATCGATTTACGAATAAATGGTACTGGTGTATTTGCTTGCGTATCGAATTTATTAGTATTATCGATCGCATTTGTTACATTATGTACTTTCTGCCGTTTCGATCGATTTTCACTTAAAATGTTATATTCATCGTTATATTTCCGATCGTCGATTGCTTTGCGCTTCTTTTTATTGCCATCAAATGTAACAGAATTCGAACGAGTAGAAATAGATTTCTTTACGATTTGATCATCATTTTTTCCAAGCAATTCCTTTGATTGACGTATATTTTTCGAGACCAAATTTATAGTGGTTTCTGGTTTAGTAGCTTTATTACGCGTCGAAATATTGTTCGTATCTTGAGGAAAAGGAATACAATCTATAAAATCGAATTTTTTGTCAAATGAGCTCAAGTAATATTTAGATAATTACCTCTATTGATTTTTTCATGCTTTTTAGGCAATGCGACCACGACCGTTTTAGAATTTCTATCCTCGATTCGATTTAAATTATTGACACCATGAGTTCCTAATCTATTTTGTAAACGCATCGATTTACGAATATATGGTACTGGTGAATTTGCTTGCGTATCGAATATGTCACTATTTTCATTCGAATTTATAACTTTATGTACTTTCTGCCGTTTCGAACAATTTTTACTTAAAATGTTATATTCATCGTTTATTTCCCGATCGTTGATTGCTTTGCGCTTTTTTTTATTTTCATCACAATGCATGGAAATTGTAATGGAATTCGAACGAGTAGAAATAGATTTCACTTCAATTTGATCATCATTTTTTCCTTGCTTTGATTGGCGTGCGAATGTTTTTTCTTGAAAGATTTCCGCTCGTGAATTTGCATTCTTTCGGTCAGAACGTTCGATTTGTGTGGTTTTATTTTGTAAACGCTTTGATTTACGAATATTAAAAAAGGAATTTTCAGATTTTTTAGAATCCGTCGTTCGCAACGTTTTTTCTACACCACATGTTGCTCTTTCAATGTCGTCTTTTGTCAATTTTTTAATTCGAACGACGACCGAATAAAATCTTTCCATTTTATTTCACTTTGTTGTTTAAAATAGAAAATAATTAAATAAAATAAAATAAAATAATTAATAGTGATTAAACAAACTTATGAACTGAAAGTTCGCTCCGG
The DNA here is from genome assembly GCA_030463065.1 of Aphidoletes aphidimyza. Classification (NCBI taxonomy): domain Eukaryota; kingdom Metazoa; phylum Arthropoda; class Insecta; order Diptera; family Cecidomyiidae; genus Aphidoletes; species Aphidoletes aphidimyza. The sequence goes on from JACCIW010000024.1 coordinate 18,052, forward strand.
TTAACTCTACAAAAATCATTAATAGTGATTCAGTGTTAATGACGAAACAGTTGAATGCGGCTAAATGTGACACCGTATGACATTAGTAAACGTGACTCACGTCACGTGAAAGCGCATAAGACAACATAGAAAATAAACCCAAAACAATTACATATAAAATAATAAGTATGAGTAGATATAAAATTTTCAATATTTTTTATTCATATTTTCTATGAATATTTCACACCCAATAATGTGTATTTTAAATAAAATAATGAACATTGATGGAAATCATGCATGAAGATTACTGCTATAATGTCACCACATGTGATGTCGCCACTTTGAGATACAATTCAATCAATCTATCAAAGTTTAAGTGTCAAATATTCTATTCGATTGTTTTACTGCGCATTATTTTATGTACTCAGCCAACAATAATTTGATTTTTCAAATCGCAAAAAAGATTATTTTTGTACAATTTCGTATCGAGATTAACGGATTTTTTCATTCGATCGCATCTAAATTACCGAAAGATTAAGAAATTGACGAACGTGAATAATTTGGTTTTTCCAATCGAATATAAAATTATTTTTGTTCAATCGCATCAACATTACCGCATTGAAATTACCGAAGGATTAAGGACCTTACGAGCGTTCGTAGCAATCCAAATTATTGACAAGGTTAGATTCGCCAATTTTGTAGACTCACAGTAAAACCACTTACTATCCCGCACATTGATTGTTTATGTTTCAAATTAAATTTCATATCGGTGCGAGTATGTCAGAATTACGTATGAAATGCAATTTATTTTACATCGAGTTATTTATTATTTGTTATTTTTTTAGATGAATTGCTTCAACTGCCATAGCAGTTTACACAAATCGGAGCATTGCCCGGAACCGCAACGTATTACACGTTGTCCATCGTGCAACAAAGTTACATATACACCGGCTGGACATGCTCCAAGTTGTCGCAACCAGTTCTTCGTATCGTCTTCAAATAGTGCTGGTAAAACTGTGTTCGAGATGAAAAATGTGCTCAAAATTGAATTCAAATCGGTAGAAGATGTTTTTACGGTACTAGACGTTAATCGTCAAATAACGATCGACTCCATTCCAAAATGGCTATCGACAATCGACACGTTCGTGGGTAAAATTTCCGATCGTTCTTTGGAATTTGCAGTTATGAAGCCGAAGAAACGGCACTTAACGATCGTCAACAAAGATGACAAAGCAGTTTTATCGCTGGTTTTCTTTCAAAAGGTTTTGACCATCAATGGTCGATACAAAATAAATGACTTGGGTGAAGTTTCATTCAACTGCAACGACGAGAATGAAATCGCAGAGCCAGTGGTATGTAAGATTCAAACATACAACACCGAGCCAACTTTCAAGGTGCGGATCCATTGGTATGGGCACAAAAACGTCTTTGATATATATCCCATTGGACCTATTTTGATCGACCCATTGTTAAATAAGGCGATCACGCAGCTATTGGCATCGTCTCAATCTCGGGCTTCGGACGAAGCAAAAAATGATACGATTGATGGTGCAAGTCTCGTTTGTTTGAATCCTTCTTTTGTTGAAGGTGCGGTTGGTGGTATACAAAAAAGTGAAAAGGTGGTGTTACAGATCAACCTTGACGAGATAACTTCCGTCGTCAACTTATCGGAGCTCTTACGAAGCGTCACAATTGTCAACAATCATGGCAATCAAATCGTACGAAAAAATTAGATCGAGCGTAACGAGCCGAATTCTATGAAACGAGCCGAATTTTGTGAGACGAACGAAATTTTTGATATTTTTTTTTATATTATTTTTGAAAATTAAATTTATAAACGAAGACTGAATTTTCTTAAATAAATTTATATTCGAATTATTTTTCCTACTCACATTGTTTTCTATTTTCATTTGATAGTGGATTATCTATTTAATTATCTCGAATTTTCCAAGATAGATAATGATGAAAAAAATGTATCTAGATAGATACGAGATAAAACCAACAACTTCGAAAAATTATCTAGATAGATATTAGATATTATCTTACTTGAGATATCTTGCAGATATCTTCGAGATAAGTTATCTTTTGAAAACACTGTTAAAATCGATGTCGATGTTCGAAAGTTCCTCGATTGATGATATGCGATGTTTCATTGATGTAAGAACTGGTAAAATGTACCCTTGGCTACAGTTGAACTCTCCTTGGAGAGTGTCTAGAGCACACGCCACTGGCTCCATTACTTTTATGTATTTTTCGATCACAATAATGTCCGAGTGTTCTATAGATTGCAGATGGCTTGCCGAACCTAATTCGTTTTTTAATCGTCTGACTAGTATATTAATTTCATTTCGTTCAAAATGGATTTCTCGTTTGATGATGTCATATACTTTCTTGATGCTATCAAATTTTGAGTTCCATCGAGTTTCGCATGGTACTTTCAAAGTGCATCCAATCACTTCCTTGCAAATTGTTTTGGCTCGAGAGCTGCGGTTAGTCGTATTCCATAGAGAGTGCAGTTTATTGTATGCTTGTTTAAATACTTTGTTAGCGTTGCTTGGTAAATTTTTTTCAAAATCTTGAGGCACTAAGTTGCAGTGATGCGAGTAACAGCGACGCTGTGGTGGTAAGTTTAAACTTGGCTGCACATTTGCATTCTCGCTAACATATTCATCAACCTCAACCATTTGCTGAGTTGCTCCAAAATCCAGAATATCACTTTGGAATAGCTCTCCAGTATCCGTTTGCATAAAAGGTTGCACTATATCTAATGACTCCGACTCGGTAGGATTGCGGTCACTATCATTTGTGCGTGTATCACGTTCAACGATGTCACTACCATTTGTAGTTGCATCGTCCTCTTCGCTATCGTATTCATTTTCAGGCGTATCCTGAAGCACAGAGTCATTCATACTTCCAAATTCTTTAAACATTTTGCAGAACGTGCTTCCGCCGTCTGTGACAATGTGAGTAATTTGCTCCATTTTTATATCAAAATCATCAAAAATCTGTTCAAGTTGCTGTGCCAGATAAAGATAAGTTTGTCGGCAGTGTAATTGTTTAAATGCAAGTAGATATGATTTTCTTTCAAAATTTTCATTCAGAAAATGGACTGTCACGCCCAAATAACTTTGAGCGCGATATGACCATACGTCACACGTCACACATATGTGTTTTTGTTTACTTAAAATTGATTTGAGTGCTGACTTCATTTCATCACATTGATTTTCAAGAGTGCGCATAAATTTTCGTCGACTGGGCATCACTACTTTTCTCCCAAACACATTTTCCAACAGTTTTTGGAGAGACGGTAACTGTGCTACATGGAAAGACGGATTTCCGTCAACAATAAAATCCACTATGTCGCACGCAATCTGTAAATGTTGAATTTATAATAATTTATAAAATTTATACATTTATTTAACTAAATTCAATTAATTTGGTACCTGGCTATCAGGCACAGCAGGTAAAAAATCTCGAATTCCAGGCTGTTTCGAGCTCTTATCGTTGGCTGCTTGTTTCAAAGTACCACCGTTCAAATACTGTTCTAACTGTTTGAAATGAGATGGGTGTTTCTTGTAATGACTTTTGAAATTGCCTGTACTCCCGAGCACCCCCTTCTTAATTTCACCGCATTCAACGCATTTGGCATAGATTTTCTCATTTTCTTTTGAATCAATAGTGTAAAATGTCCCATCTAAAATTTTTGGTATTTTTTTGTCCCTCTTTGCCACTGGCGTAGAATCAGCTCATTGACTTTGTGAATCTGGGAGAATATTATTTTATTCATGAAAATAAATTAATTTCAAATCAGCAATAGAAATGCTATTGTCTGTATTCGATGACTTTGATGAGTCATCAATAATGACTATTCTATGATATAATTTAATAAAAATTATTTACTCTCATCATTGCGTGGTCTTTTGTTTCCTCGAAATAAATAGTTTAATATTTGTTGCCCACGTCTTGTCAATACTCCTTCTGATTCGGATGCAGGAATCGGTGATTCCATGTTTTCGTGTTTATGCTAATTAATAGTCGAATGAAAACAATTATTATGCACAAATTTAACACAAGTTCATACACCAGATTTCTATTGATGGTTGACGTTTGAACAATTTGTAAAGTGTGTATGTCTCAATTTTGCCGATATCATACTTGTTGTCAATTTCGTAATAATTTTCACCACAAAGAATTTCAACTATTGACAGGCTTGTTCACATTTGACATAACAACTATCTTCACTTCGTACAGAGTGATGAGTCAGCATTTGTGAAATGTACATTCAAATTTTTGGTTATAATCTATAACATAGACAACAAATTGTAGTCTGTGACAGACAACAGAAAAATAAGTTATCATTGTAGTCCTCCGTGATTTGTTGATATAATAGTTTAAATAAAATCTCTCAAATAATATTTGATTGGCAAGATGCCACGTAAAAGATCAAAACAAAAAACGCAAAATAATAAAAGTAAGTATAGATTGAAATAGACAATTTCAAATTACAGTTAGAAAACAGTGTTAGTAGGAATTCACTCAGTTATGAATATTTCTTCTCTTCATAGTTATTGCATATTTATCACCCAGGCCCGATTTGACTGATAAAAAATCAAAAAAAAATCCGGAACAAAAACAGGTTCAGAATGTCTTACGACCGGTTTTCATAAAACTAGAAAACCTGACAGCTAGTGACATTGCTGAAATTCAGAAAAAGGTATATATTCAATCTTCCGAAGTGTCTTTGAAAACATGAATTGCATATTACAAAATAGTAGATAATTCAATTGACTTAATTGATTATTATGGATTCATTACACTTATTAGCTCGAATCTACTGCTGTCAAATTTGATGAACCACGCATTACTCGTTCGAAGTCGAAGTCAACTAAAATTTCAAGTGCATGTAGAAACACTTCGAAGCGTAAGCTAGAACATGACCCACAAGAAAGAAAAATAAAAAAAAAAGAAGACTTCTGTGCATGATTCCATTGATATATATGAACCTAAAAACCCGTTCAATGCTGACACACAACCAAATGTAAGTTGCCGTAAATTGATACTAGTACTGCTAGTTTATTATTAATATCAATTTGATATTTCCAAATAGAGCTCGGAACGTAGCCATTATACTGGTCGAATCACTCGGTCCAAAGCCCGCACATTTGGCTGTGTCCAATTGGAACATTTTCCTTCGAAAGAGTCAAAACACCAATCGACAACCGTAGATTTCAAAATAAAAACACAGGTATCGTGTTGATGACACTTTCAAATGTGGACTAAGATTTTAAGTTTTATATGAAACAACTATTTACAGGCTATTGAAAAACCAGAAAAAACGACTCGGAATACAAAAGATCAAATCGTTCACTCTAAAACAAAAACCCATCAATTAAAATTCCAAAATACCAAAACACCATATGCCCGTACATTTCCAAAACATACGGCAAATTTGGACACATCAGTGAATTCAGGAAATTCTCGTATCGAAATTTACATGGATGAACCGAAGAAAAAAACTGCACGCTCTCACACACAATCACAGGTAGTAATCAAAACAACTGGATTCTACTCAATCAGTAGAAAATATGATTAAAATGTAAAATGTACATCTTGTTCATATTTTCTAATACAGTTTTTATTTTCTTTGAAACACTCTAATTTAGTTGATTAAAGAGCCGAGCATCTCACGTTCTGAAACAGAGCAGGTGACAACAATAGCTAAAAACGATTTTCAAGTTGGTGATGTGTGTTGGGCAAAAATAAAAGGATTTCCGCACTGGCCAGCGAAAATAAAATCGTTTTCGTCACCAAAAATGGTAATTGTGATTTGGTTTAACGATTATCGAGTCACTAAAATATATCGCACACAATTGTATAAATTCCTGATTAATTTTGATGAATTTTCGAAAAAATTTGACCAAACAATTGGTTTGGAGTGCGCCGCCAAAGAAGCCCTAATTTGTTACGGTCAAAATTTTCATGTCTGACGAAACATCTCTGATGTGGTTTTTACAATTAAAATTAAAATATCTTCAATTTAATAAAATGTGAATATAAGAATAAATACAAATAATAAATGTTGAAACGCAATAAAAAGCAACTCAGTTTTAGTAATTAATTCATCAAATAAATTTCATTTATTCAAAAAAAAACGTCAACTGTTTGTTGTTTTTGTTAATCTTTTTGTTGTTGTCAATTACAATTGGTGATTGGTCAAACCTCAAACATATCGGATTAAATCACAACGGATTCCAAGCCGTTCGGAATGTGTTTGAAGAGTTTGCAAGCTTTGTGGTTGCGTCAATGTTATGACTTGGCCAATGCTACCTACGAAATGAAAAAAAAATGTTCTCAATTTAGTAAAACCAATAATTTTTCAAATCACACATTACATTTCATGTGTGGAAAAGTAATATTGACAATATTAAACGTACTGAATTGACAAACGCGTGTTGCACGATAGTAGTACAACATTTGTTGAGCCGGAACATTGAAATTTATTACCACAGCGACTTTATATTAATACCACGTGAGAAGCAGTTGGAGGCAATCATGACACCAGCTTCTCCACTTTTTTCGAAGGCGTTGAGTTCACTCACACGTTGACTTAAAGGTAAATCGCCATTACCATTTGTAATATATTTTCTCTGCTTGATTACCATTAGTAATCTTGTTTCCAAAGATAAATATTGTACTTACACAAAAAATAATTGCCTTTAAGGCTCTTGGACGTGACTCAGAATAAACTGCATCGATAGCGGTGACTTTAGCTTGAAAGTCAGTGCATGTTATGAAGTAGTGTCTTAGCTTGTAAAATGGGTCAACAACAGATATATTTAGCGCTAAACCTGATGCGATGTTTTTTTGCCACGTTTTGTTCGATGATGACGATAAACCAATAATCTGACAGGTTGGGTGTAAATGATTTACGAAATCAATCATTTGTTGCGATTGAAGAGTCAAATCAGCG
>JACCIW010000025.1:0-25000 GCA_030463065.1 Aphidoletes aphidimyza
CTGGTGCTGGTGCTGGTGCTGGTGCTGGTGCTGGTGCTGGTGCTGGTGCTGGTGCTGGTGCTGGTGCTGATGATGTTCATGGTGATGAAGATGAGAAGCCTGATGCTTTACCAGTCATCGAATATGTAAATGAGAACGAGGATGAGATTGCAAATATTCTAGTCGTTAAACAGACGATCGATGACGAATGTGAGATGACATTTGATCTATTAAAATTCCCGAAGCCCAAACAATTCTCTTGTGATGCGTTAATAAAAAGAATTGACGACGACATATCAATGAATAAGCCTTTCAATGAAACGGTGAGTCATCATAGATATATTTTCACAGGTTTTATGAGCCTACTTGAGATCTTCGTTTTTCCACCGCCAACCTGTACCAACTAGCATACCAATATCTAGACAATAATAGAAATACAAAGAACAGTGTTTCAAAGTTATATCATTTTTGAACTGTCACTTCGTTTCTATGTAATTTGAAGACTCATTTCCACTGAGGCTCAGTGACAGTCCAACGTTATTATAGTATGTTCTTTCTGTTACTGTCTCAAATAATATAATGTTGAATGTTGAATATTGCATTTCATATAATAAATCTTCTAATCAAATATTTATCAAAATCCATACAGGAAACCGGTCGAGTTTATAAGGTTGGAAATGCATACATCGAAATTTCTTATACTGTCATCCGCCAATTACGCGCTTGGAACCAACAACGAGACAACGAATCTTTAGATCGTCATTTCACTCTGGCCCTGTTGCTAGTATTGGTATCCAAATATGACATACAGCATGCAAACGTTTCGGCAGATGTCCTGCATTTCATCAATGGTAAGAGTCAAACAGTCCAGTCAAAACAGTTTTTGAATTGTTCAAATTTAACTATTTTCATTGCAGATTTAATGTGGTTCCGTACATTAGATGAAAATAGAACAGCCGCAGCTCATAAGTTTGTATTTGAATACTGCAACGAAAAGTCACAGCAAGCTTTTTCAAGCTCAGTTTAGTCAGTTATCAATGATAATTTTTTGTCCCCGTTCTCTCTGTACACGTTTTTTTTATTGAAATTCTAATTAAAAACTCTAATTATTAAGAAGAATAGGTTAAGAATACTTGTGATTACAGTAGGAATCAATGTTCCTCAATCATAATCTTACTTTTATACGCTATTATACAACCGTCCATGACCAATTTGTCTCGTCTAGTCGTACCTAGTTTCGTACAATCAGCAATAAATGATGCCAAAAATGATGTTCGATTTGATATCATGATCTAAATAATAGACTAAACACATAAAGATCTCTTTTGAACTAATATTCAGGTTAGAGTAGCAAAAAGTTTGCAAATATTGAAACGAGTTCGAAACTTGAACCTAGATATGATTCCTAGCATAAACCTAAACTTGAACATTTTATAAATAAATATAAACGAAAATAAAGTCTGAAACTTAATGTAAATTGATTTACATTGCAATGTATTCATTCCAATTGGAATGAAATTTTTTAAATTATATTGGAAATTGTGTTTTCTACTGTGTTTTATTGTATCTAACATTCAAATTAAACCCAGTTTGTTTAGATGAATGATAAACGTCCATTTAATAGGATACTTTTCACTAGCTTTTTTAATTAAGGTCAATACATTTGGCTAAACATTTGATCTAGGATTTGATTGAAGCTTCAGTTCTCACCTAGGTTCTCACATTAAGATCAATGGCATAGTTTTATTGGTTTAAAATGTTTGGGCTCCCACATTCTCGTAGCATAAGAATATGTTCGGTTCCGTACAATGCTTGTTAATCCTCAACATCGACTTCTGAGATGTCAATTTTTGTTATAATAATGGCTAGAATAATGGTATGTAATTAAAGAAAAATTGCATTCAGGTATTCATTGTGGATATCTCATTCCCGTGATGTATGAGTGACAAATACATGTATATAATAAAAATAAAAACGAAGAGAGTTCTCATCATTTGATATATATTTATGTCTTCGATATTATATTTTTCTTGTCGAAATATTTCAATATCTGTATGTAAATGCCTAGGTAAATGCATTCCCAGCTGGAAATAATAGGTACTGAATTGCTAAAATTTAGCAAAAAAATTTCATACATTTTTGCTCGAATATCCACTGAATTTTAACGAATTTTTTTAGCAGTTCTGAATTGCTCGAAATTTTACTAAATATGATAAAGTAATCAAAAAACTTCTGAGTTGCTCGGAAATCCACTGAATTACTGAATGTACTTTTTGGGTGAATTCAGTGGATTTCCGAGCAATTCAGAACTTTTCAGAACAGATTCAGTGGATTTCCGAGCAATTCTGTACTAGTTAGGCGATTCAGTGAAAATGCATTGTACGGAACCGAACATATTCTTATGCTACGAGAATGTGGGAGCCCAAACATTTTAAACCAATAAAACTATGCCATTGATTTAAAATGTTTGGGCTCCCACATTCTCGTAGCATAAGAATATAAGATGAAAAACCTCTGAAAGAGGTAAAAACAGAGTGGTGCACTAATAGATCCCGCCCATAAAATGACTGATATAAAATTTTACGTGGCGCTTGTGAAATATATATTGTCGTTCCACAGTCCTCAAATCATTCAACAATTTGTCCATGCCATATTACAATGAATGTGAACTAGAGTGCGCCAGTGCGAGCGAGACGTTTTCCTATCATTTCGATTAGAGTTAGACTACGATTTACACACTCACGGTGGGCCTGCAATCCAAAATTCGGTTGTAAATCATTTGAATTCCAGTTTTGATTATAGCCAGTGTTATTCCAAGATAATGAAAATGAAAACGTCCGGGACTCGCACTGGCGCACTCTAGTCCAAATTCATTGTAATATGGCATGGACAAATTGTTGAATGATTTGAGGACTGTGGAACGACAATATATTTTCACAAGCGCCACGTAAAATTTTATATCAGTAGTTTTGTAAGGTCAATTTGCATAAAACACTCAAAAATAACAACGTTTTGAGATATATCATCAAATTCTGTTCAACTCCATCGACCGATGTGTAAATTTTGAGTACCATTGAAGTAAATACTGGGAAGATTTGACCAAATGAGCCAAAATTTCGATTTCGAAGTTTTTGGTTTTTTTTACTTGTAATCCAAATTTTCCTCCAAATCGAGTCAATAGACTCCGAATGAAAGCCAATTATAATGTATATCGATTGTGATATATGAGTTGCGAGCATGTTATGTCATCATATTCAGTATTATATCACAACTTGATTTGATAGTGTCAACTCAGAAACACATATAGCCAAAACCCAATTTTTGCGAAAAATGATGAGTGAAATTCCAACTTTCATAACTTAGGAACAGTTGATCCTATTTTGATGGTTGAACCCTCGTTGGATAGGTATTGAGGTGTACTACCAAAGTGTAATTTTTCAGAATTTACGGTGATGGGTACGGGGGTCAAAATGACGAAAAACCAAAAAAATCGATTTCCGATTTTTCATTTTTTTCGATGTGGTGACCAAACCTGATTACAGATTTCATGTTGTGTATTAACGGAGTTATAGAATTTGGAAAAAAATCGACACCCCGACACTCTCCTCCTGCCTAATTTCTTATGAGTAAGGGAATTCGGCCATTTTCGACGGTTTTGAACTGCCCACCAGACCCCCTAAAAATAATGTCATACATCACAGAGATCAGGAGAAGGTATGTCACACACACACACACACACACACACACACACACACACACACACACACACACACACACACACACACACACACACATACCAACGCTATTTTCAGGAGAAACCCCCCTCTCTGGGGAAACGTACACAACTTTTGAACGGGTCAACCGATTTGGATGGTTGAGCACTCGTTGGAAAGGTATTGAAGAGTACTATCGATTGGTCACTCAACGACATTGGTCAAGATTACCCACCGGAAGATATGCTATATAATCTGAAAAAAACACCCCCATACGTCCCCAAACATAGTCCAAAAATTCGCGTATATATAGTGTTGCACTCAAAAGTGTATTTTTTGGTGCGCCACTGGGAGAACTGCCGTTCTCCGTGATGTTGGGTTCCATTGGAGCCATTGGAACCGAACATATTCTTATGCTACGAGAATGTGGGAGCCCAAACATTTTAAACCAATAAAACTATGCCATTGATTTAAAATGTTTGGGCTCCCACATTCTCGTAGCATCAGAATATGTTCGGTTCCGCACAATGCTTGTTAATCCTCAACATCGACTTCTGAGATGTCAATTTTTGTTATAATAATGGCTAGAATAATGGTATGTAATTAAAGAAAAATTGCATTCAGGTATTCATTGTGGATATCACATTCCCGTGACGTATGAGTGACAAATACATGTATATAATAAAAATAAAAACGAAGAGAGTTCTCATCATTTGATATATATTTATGTCTTCGATATTATATTTTTCTTGTCGAAATATTTCAATATCTGTATGTAAATGCCTAGGTAAATGCATTAGAATAATCGTGACTCGAAATATTTGAGTACGCATAAATGAATCAAAAGCAATTATTTTTAAACAAAAATGAATTTACAGTGGAAATAAATAGAAAGGCACATTTTGCATGTTCAGTAAAAGTCTAGGTAAAAGTAAGGCTTGAGTTCAACTACAAATTTGCTGAACATACAAATTGTGTACTTCTATCCAATTCCGCTGTAAATTCATTGCTGTTTTGAAAATAATTGTTTTTGTTTCATTCATGAGTACTCAAATATTTTGAATCATGATTATTCCAATAGATGTTACTTCAATACATTTTATTGTGACGATTTTGATATCCATTTCTGCAGTATATCAGACGCCTGGTTCAAAAATGACGTCATATCCTCTTTTTCGTCCTCTGTCATATTTTCAGTAACTGCACTGTTAACCATTGATTCAGGACTAACTTCTAGTATTCGTGAGTTTATTGTGGTACGAATTTCATCTGATGTCGCATTTTCGCTCAGGTTAAAATAGCGTAGAAGTGACTTGATATCCTTCAAGTTCGGCAGAGGTTCTGTTTTTTGCTTCTTTTCGAGAATCTCCAAGCGGATTTTCAGTGCTTGCAGTTCTTTGTCTTTTTTCAGTATAACTTTTTCTAGCTCGGAGACTCTTCCATCCTTCTGCTCGAGCGCCAGTTCCATCCCCTTTTCAAAATCCAGTAACTTTTGACCGAAATCAACTAATCTGTCATCATTTGCACTAGGGGGTAATTGCACAGTCTTTTTCGTAGAATTTCAAAGAATATTTAGGTTCTATCTCATTTTAAAAGAATGCACGAGCATTTTGGTGAATTTAATGAATATCTAAACAAATTCTGGAATATTTTTTTCAATATCGCTTCAAAAGAGTTTTTTGTTTTACGGTAAAAAACTATAAAATATCATCACATTTATAGAAAAAAAGTTGCAGTATAGTTAATTTTTCATTAAGAATCACTTGGAAAATGACTTTTACTGTATTTATTCCAAAAAAATTTATAAAATTGTTCATTGAACAAAGATGTGATATACATAACCTCATTCATTTATTGTAACAAATCAATGTGTATGACGTCAACATTACTGTTAAAACTAGTTTTTTGATTCACCATATTCACACAAATTCACAGATTCGTCAAAATATTCAACACATTCACTTGTCTCAATTCTGGTTAATATACGTGAATATGAGTGAATTCGATTGCATTCTTTAGTTCGAAGTGAAACATTAGAAATATTAAAGCAATTTTGCATGCAATTCCCCCCTAGCATTTGCATTTATAACGCCTTTCAGTTCTTCAAGGTTTTTTTTCAGCGATGTGTTGATTGCCATAGAAGATGCATGTCGTTCGTAAAACTCTTGCACTTTAAATGGAGTTCGTTTTGTGCGTGTTTCGTTTTTTTTTGGGCGTCCGAATGTTGTTGGCTCCAAATGCTGTCGTCTTTGGTGATCCAACAATTGCGAATGTCTTTTACTGACAAATTCACACATGCTGCACTTGAATTCAGGCTTAACGATAGAGTGTGTTTCCCGTTGATGTCTTGCAAGGCACTTCGTTGTGATGCTGATTTTGCAGATTGGACATTGTGTTGTTGGAAGAGCGTTTCTGCGAACATTTTTCTGCTCAACAGCTGACGATTTGACGGATTTACTTTTCTTGCTTTCGGGTTTTACAGAACGCTTTGAAGTACCTGAGCATCTGCGAACATTTTTCTGCTCAACAGCTGACGATTTGACGGATTTACTTTTCTTGCTTTCGGGTTTTACAGCACGCTTTGAAATAGCTGAATCTTGCATCAGAATTTCAATCGAGAGAGCATGAGGATGGAACATTTTTTTTCCATTTTCATCAACTTCGTAATCTTCTTCTGACATCCATTCGTTAAATTCTTGAGAATGCAATACCCATGAAGACGTAACGCGCCAAATTTCACGTTCAGTCCGACAAAAATTCTCCGAAACATCACCCTAAAAATAATTTGTAAAATTTACAGAATTGACAGATGACGTCTTGTTCAATGAATTTATATTTGTTTATTTGTTTGTGTTTGTTTATCTCTTGATACATTATATCGTGATTCGCGTTCACTGAAAGACATTTTGTATAAAATAGATATACTCAAGTGGTATAAGATATTTTTATGTAAGGATATTATTAAGATATTATTTTTGCCTAGATTTCTGCAGGTGATGCATCTACGCGATCAAAATTTAAATTTAAACCACTCTAGAACACTCTTCGTACAGAAAAATTGCTGACCATCCTTTTCTCCCCGGAAATTGCGACCGTGCAAAGAACTTAATCTCAGAGTCAACTTTACGAAGCAAAATCAATAGTTTTCTTAAGAACTTTATGACTAGCTTTATGATATGTGCAGAATCGTAAAAAACAGACAAATAAAAACTGGTCACAAGCAAACGAATGAAAAAAACAAACACAAACATATATTTTATATAGCTATTTTCGAATTGAAATAACATAAAGCTATTGTACGTACTGGCAGATCTAAAGTGTTTGCTGTGTTTGGCATCCACGAATCATACGATTCTGGCAAATTGTACCAGTGCATCATGATGTTATTTCCTTGTTTGAATGACGGTCTTGCATATTCATCTTGCTCATCTGGTAATAGATCAGTTTCGGGATATATGATGTGTGTAGCCTGATTTTCATGTTCAGTAATTTTACACTGCCGTGCTTTCAAAAAGTTGGTTACTTTTTGACGAAGATTTTCATCAACTTCGGGTCGAATAAAAGTGATTGGCAAACGAATGCACTTCTGTTCAATTAAATTTTGAGTGATTGCGAATGCTATTTCTATGCCATTCTTTTCAGACTCTGTCCGAAATTGTACTTTTCCGCAGCGTTGATCAAGTTTATATCGGTATATAGTGTAGAAAATGTAGCACAAACTACCACCGGGCCTAAAATCAAGGAAACACCTGTTCGGCAATCGCATTGCAGGTGGCTCTGTGGCCCACTTTCCAAAATGTGTCTCTTGAAATTGAATAAATGAAATCAGCAACTCTGATAATGATTCTTTAGTCGGTGGATCTGATTGAACATACTAAACAATAACATCAAATTAGTGTTTTACATTCTGTGTTTTCATAAATATTTTCTGTATATGAAATATTGCATTGTAGTCAGCATGGAATATAACGTTACCCACTATATACTCACTTGTTCACAATTATTTTGAAGCCATTTGCAGACTTGCTCAAATTCTTCCAATATCTCGGACGATTGGAAAAAAATTATATTCGGGCCACCATCTTTTTTTGGTACAAACAAAGCCATTTTCAACCATCAAATTGGATTAAAACACAAATCAAAACGAAAAATGGCTTGTTTGTTTCACTGTTTTTACTCGTTTTACTCTAGCTAAATGTCATAAGTATGTGACAAATCCTAGGGCAAATCTGTCAAATTTGTCTTGATGCGGTTGATTTCAATCGACCGATGTGAACTTGGATGTGAATCTAGATGTGAATACTAGTGTGAATATCAATGACACCAATGACATTTTCGAACCGTTTGAAACATAACCTACATTTTTAGCACATTGAGCACATTCCACTGATAATCGTTGAAGTATTTATTGAAACTATCGTTAAAAATAAATCAATCACTGAAGAAATCGACGGTATTTATGCTAATATTTATAATCTTTTCACTTACTTTATTTTATTTTGTTAACAAATCATCTTCAAGACCGATAACAAACCTTCGATCAAAATAAATTCTTTATTTCCTATATCGTCTGTATCTAATTTATTGCTTCCAGAAGCACGAGCATTTAGTATTGCCTCGTTGAAAACAATGCAATCTCCGAAGAAATTGAAGGTATTTATATTAGTATTTATTAATTTTTCACCTCCTTTATTTTGTTTATAAATCAGATTATCACCAAGATCGACGGAATAAATTCGATAAAGCTGTAATCTATATCTAATTAATTTTCAGATTGAAGCTCCTGCAATTGGTATTGATTTGGGAACTACAAACTCATGTGTAGCTGTTTGGCACGATGGGAAAGCTGAAATTATTAAGAACAACTCACATCAATCAACAACACCGTCGTGTGTTTCATTTACTCCTGATGGATATTTCGTTGGACATGCGGCTTCTAATCAATTGGTGTTAAATTCTTCAAATACCATATACGAGGCAAAGCGATTAATTGGCCAAAGTTTTGAAAGAGGCAAGATTTATATGAAGTACTGGCCTTTTGCTGTTATCAATGATGGAAACAACAATCCCAAATACAAACTTGAATTCGAAAGGGAAGTAAAAGAATTTTACCCAGAGCAAATATCAGCATTCATATTAAAGAAAATGAAGAATGAAGCAGAAGTATGGTTAGGAGAACCGATCAAAAATGCCGTTATCACAGTTCCAGCATATTTCAATGAAACCCAACGGGAGTGCACCAAAGCCGCCGCCACTATCGCTGGCCTTGAAGTCTTAAAAATAATAAACGAACCGGCTGCAGCCGTATTAACATATGGAACGACCATCAAAGTTGAAAAAGAACATAATGTTCTAGTATATGATCTAGGCAAGTCATTAATTATTGCTACTTTACTGCACATGAAATTTTTTCTGTTATAATAAATTTCACTAGAAATTTCATTTATTTATTAGGGGGTGGTACCTTTGATACTGCTATCGTATCAATAAGCACAATCGGAATGTATGACATTCGGGCAACAAATGGTGATACTTCTCTGGGAGGTACAAATTTCGATGTTTGCCTCGTAGAATACTGCATCGAGCACCTTAAGGGGGACTGCGTAACCATCGATACTAAAGAAGGTATGCGTCGTCTACAAAAATCATGCGAAAAGGCAAAGCACGAACTATCTTCAGTAGAAGAGACAGAAATAATTGTTGATTGGCGCGGCGATATGTATATAGTGCCCATCACACGTCAAATGTACGAAAATTTAATTGCAAACTATATCGCAAAAACCATGGTTTGTGTCAAGAGTGCGATAAAAGACGCCAGAATTACGAAGGACCAAATCGATGACATTGTTTTAGTTGGTGGATCAACTTACATTCCGATTATCAGATCAACCCTCGCAAATTTCTTTGGAAAAGAACCGAACACATCGATTAATCCACTAGAAGCTGGTAAATAGAATAGCCTTTTCCAAAAGAGTACAAAACAAAAAGTGTTCCAAACATGTGCGAACAATTTTCTGCCATTTTACTATTCCGCACATGAAATTTGCTCAGGAAAAGTATTGGTTTTGCCTCAAAAATTCAACTCCAGATAGCTTGAGTAAATGATTACCGAGCGGGCTAAAATTTTGACCAGACTCTCAGTTTACCATGGGAACAAATCTTTCATGCACTTTTCGATTTTGGATGCTCGGTTCTGGTACCTCCATTGCAAAATCGCGTCGTCATTGTCGTTTTATGTGCGTTAACACCATAGCTCTCGAACCGAGTCTCAAATCCCAAAGTGACAAAAGCAAATTTGTTCAAAATTATCACCGAATGTTTCCTATTTAATTTGAGCCATATTGGCTCACAGCCGTTCCAGAGTGGCGTGCATTCAAGTGCACATGAGTCGGGTTTTCAGTACATTTTTACACAAAAACTAACTTTCACATTTTTGACTCTCCTGACCGTATTTTCCAATGAAAATTCATGCAGTTTGCGTTTTTTGAAAGGTATTCAAGGAAATGCGGCCTTTCGAAAAATCGGCCAAAAATTCAATTCGATTAATGGCAATGAAAATTGAAATCGGCCGCAAATTGGCCAAGATATGGCCGTTTGAAAAAAAGATTCAAACGTTTGACATAGCGTTGAAAGGGTCTTTCGAAAAGAAGATTATTGAACCTGAACAACATACAATTTAGCTAGCAATTTAGTTACAATTTGTTTACTTTATGGTCACTTGTAAATTTTGGCCGACATTTTTTTCAATATTCCAACGGTCCATATCTTGGTCAAATTCTGGCCGATTTCAATGTTCATTACCATTAATCGCATGTACTTTCTACAAGCTTCATTGAATTTTTGGCCGATATTTCGAAAGGCCGTATTTAGGCCAAAAGCCATTGAGCGAAAAAATTCAAAAACTCATTAGATCCCAATTTTTCAGTACTTTCAACTTTTCTCTGACACTTTTGGTGAAAAATGTAAAATATGCTTGAAAAATCAAAATATATGGTCGGTTACTCAATTTAGTCCATGACTGTAGCTCAAGAAAGAAGTCTCAAATCACAAAAAGAAGATGGCCAATTTGTTTTATTGTGTAGAAAAATGTTTTGTGTTAAAATTTGGACATATTGCAGTAGCAATTTCATGGCGACGTGCACTAAAGTGCACATACCGTGCCTAAATAGAGTGCATTGCATAAAAAAAGAACATTTTCCCCGTTTTCATGGCAGAACCAATACTTTCTCTCCTGACTGAAATTGTGCTGAAAAAAAATGAATGAAATTGTTCAAGAGAAAAATCAAATTCCATATCAATGCGGAAAAGTCAGGATTACGAATGTAATTCAATTTATTCTTGGTTTATTACTAATACATGATTACATTATATTTATTTTTAGTGGCCATTGGTGCTGCAATTCAAGCAGCCACACTCCAACGGCGTGAGAATGCGCCAGTGATACTGTTGAAAAATGTAACACCTTTATCATTGGGAATTCTGTGCCCACCATCGCCTGGTACAGTACGCATTTTCATCAAAAGAAACACGCCCTATCCCACTCGGGCAGTGCGTATGGGCACTACGCATCGAGATGCACAAAAGGCGATGCGAATGCCGATTTATGAAGGCGAGCATCCAACTGCCGCCTTGAACAATTATTTGGGCACATTTTTCCTCCAAGGACTCGAGACGGGCACGAAAGGTTCGGCAAAGGCTGAAATTGTCCTCAAAATAAATCGGAATGGTGAGCTGTCTGCCGAAGCCACCGATGTGAAAACCAAAGCCACATCAAAAATGACGATAATTCGTCCAAAACGATTCAATCCAGATCAAATCGAACAGATGAAGTTGGAAATGGAGAATTATCCGCATATATTGCAAACTTCATTTGCCAACCTCTCATCTGAGCAACGATCACTTCTGGAAACTCGGGACGAAATGATCATCACCACTCAAGATGAAGGTGAAATGATTTCAATATATTACAACAAAGAGAACGAAAACGAAAAAGATGAAGACACACAAGAATTGATTCTAGGGGATGAGATATCCACAATGAATAACTGAATGCAATTGTTCTTTAATTACATACCATTACTATAACAAAAAGTGACATCTCAAAAAGAGGATTAACAAGCATTGTACGGAACCCAACATATTCTTATGCTACGAGAATGTGGGAGCCCAAACATTTTAAACCAATAAAACTATGCCATTGATTTAGAATGTTTGGGCTCCCACATTCTCATTGCATACGAATATGTTCGGCTCCGATCGGGTTTGTTTCTTTTTAAATCTGATCCAAGCATTCGATCTGCAGCCTGCAATTGTTTAGATTAATAACGATTAAATGATTTATAGAATTTAATTATCCGTTTACCTTCTTAAGGTTCACGTAAGGTATAGTCATTAATGGAATATGTTTGTCAATTGTGACTTCAGCTGGTGGGTTCATTTTCCTATAATTTGAACAAATTAGTTTAAGATTCTATTCTGTTCAACGTCCGATTGAATTTTCACTTAGATTTACTTTTAAGATGTAACGTCATCATTTGTGAAATCATGATTCAAAATATTTGAGTACTCATGAATGAAACAAAAACAATTATTTTCAAAACAGCAATGAATTTACAGCGGAATTGGATAGAAGTACACAATTTGTATGTTCAGCAAATTTGTAGTTGAACTCAAGCCTTACTTTTACCTAGACTTTTACTGAACATGCAAAATGTGCCTTTCTATTTATTTCCACTGTAAATTCATTTTTGTTTAAAAATAATTGCTTTTGATTCATTTATGCGTACTCAAATATTTCGAGTCACGATTATTCTAATGCATTTACCTAGGCATTTACATACAGATATTGAAATATTTCGACAAGAAAAATATAATATCGAAGACATAAATATATATCAAATGATGAGAACTCTCTTCGTTTTTATTTTTATTATATACATGTATTTGTCACTCATACGTCACGGGAATGTGATATCCACAATGAATACCTGAATGCAATTTTTCTTTAATTACATACCATTATTCTAGCCATTATTATAACAAAAATTGACATCTCAGAAGTCGATGTTGAGGATTAACAAGCATTGTGCGGAACCGAACATATTCTGATGCTACGAGAATGTGGGAGCCCAAACATTTTAAATCAATGGTATAGTTTAGAAGCGTTCTTTGTAACCACATTGCACTAATTTTAGCAACGGGACTGTGAACGAACAATGTTCGAATCGAACAAATGTTTTTGTTTTTGTTCATTCGGCTTAATGCAATGGATCACATGGGAATCCTGGGAAATCTAATGTAATTTATTTTTGGTTAGGTACTTTCAATTTGTATCAAATAGAACCAAATACCATACATTTTTATCTAATTCATGTAGCAAGACACTGATATCATTTTTCAAACCACTGATTATTAATGTTTCAATTGTGTCTGGATAATAATTTTCCCAAAGTATTAATTTTTCTTTACTAATTCTTTCCGTATTAATTGCAATTGCTAATTAGGTAATTTCTAGGGTTATTTCTAGGTAACAATTGTATGCGGTAACAGCTAGGGTAACAGTTTTATGCCTGGTGGTTGTGGCTAAATAATATTTAATGCTAGAATTTTTCAGTGTAGAGAAGAATTTTTTTTATTCGCTTTTATTTCAAACATTTTTTTTCCATCATTGAGATTCAAACGATTCGACTAGATAATTTGTAATGTTCGAAATATTATCACGGAAGGTTAAATTGATTGCATTGTTATCGCGATGAATCATTTCATCCGAAACTGTGAACAAATAATTTTTTATTGGTATAAAGGAAATATTTTTCGGTTCCATTGGATACAAAGATCCATCTCGATAGCATCGATACCATGATCCCAAAACATCCGTCGATTCCGAAATGTCAGCAAAGTCATACTTGAATACCCTTTTCTTAGGATTTTTTTGACTAATATTTTCTAGAGATATTTGCTCAACTGCAGACTTTTCGTTACTGTACTTGAAGTCAGCAACTGAACCAACTACAACCATCTCAAATATATCTTGACAATAACAATCTATTTCACTCGTTTTTTCGCTCGAAAATCTAAAAAAACACCATTGTCCAATCTGGAGTTCCGTCATCTTTTCACATAGCTTTCCACTTTGAGACCTTTCAGGATTTAGTTTCTGACGCTTATCAACGGGTTCAGGGCATTCATTTGGTGTTGCTTGTACTCTTTTCAAACGATCTGAACTAAGTTTCCCTTTTGACTCGCTCAACAACCAAACAAAAGTGGATTTCCTTAGGTCTTTCAGTGATCCATCTTCCATTTCTATTTGAATATATTTCGAATGAGGCTGCTCTTCTGAATTGGCTTCTGAGTGACTTAACAATTCGTTGTCAGAATCATCATCATCTAAAATGATTTCTGTTTCGATATTGTCCATGGTTGGTTTCATAGTTGATTTTGATTGATATTTCGCGATTTCGGTGGCAGCAAAAATCATTCCAAACGTTTTCCCGGTTTCTAGTGCATTTTCTCGTGCTTTTTTTATCGTGGTTATAATTTCAGCGTCAGTTGGAAGGTTAATCTGATTACTAATCTCATTACGTTCTCCGGATTCGGTTTTGTTTTTAGGAATCAAAATCGATCCTTCACCATATTTTGAATTGGATATGAAATTCATTAGTTCGACTCGTGAAACCATGTGTAGGAGCTCGTACATGGTGAAATTTATTTTTGTGAAATTGGGTGTGCCCAACGATCTCATATGGCGGAATGTTGATTCACATGGCTGACTAGAAAATAAAGTTGTCTGGAACAATTGTGATTGTTGACTTTGACGTAATTTCAGAATGACGTATACCAATGAGTGTGCGTTAATTTCAATGCATTCATAGGCATTTGATGTGATGAAATTATCAGTCGAATTGTAGTCATTTTCAGACGTTTCTAACCAGCTTTTCCATATTCGCAGAAAATAAACAGCATTCCAGATGTTATAGATTTTATCAATTGGTTTCATTTCATTATCCAGATAGCTAGATGTAATCTGCTTGCACAAACGAAGATACATGACTGTACTTTCTGAATCTATAGTATGTTTTTCTAAAGCTTCAATCACTCGTTTGTGCATCATTTTTTCCAGTGATCCAAAATTTTGCCGATCTTGAGGGCATATGTCACTTCGTACAAGAAAGTGAATGCTCTTTGGTACGTTTTTTATCAAAGTTTTAAGATGACCAATCGAAACCAATTTCTTTCCCATTGGCATTACGATTGCTGGTTTCAGTATTCGGTTCCGAAGCTTAGTGCCGACATGAATCGTATCCTGTACGAATATCATGTGAGTACAATCGACAGCACGTAATGCCAATTCTTGTTCTGTGAGCTCATGTAAGGCAAATTTAACATGAGTTCGCATGGCACTCAATAATCGTGTGTCACCATCTGAGGATATTCCAACTACATTAATTCCATTCCTTCTGGTCTCTTTTTCTATGTGCATCCATCTTTTGAGCACATCCTTTTTGTTGAATTTGTTATTTGTGCCGAAAATATGTAAAATGAATGGTCGAATATTTGGTACGAGCGGTTGGGCGGCCATAATGTATACTAGGCCTGACTGCTCTAGATTCATGAATTCTTCAATTTGTTCAGCCGAATGAGGTATGAAAGCATAAGTTCGGGGCATGCCGTTCTCCTTTAATGGCAAAACAATGCCAACCAATTGATTGGTACTCGGATCGTAACATACTCTTTTCACAATACCTGATGCGTCTTCGGACAGAAAAACCGGCATTTCAGCTATGTTGTTCTTGATCAGATACGCTTTCAACTCTTCACATCTCAATGTTCCTTCGATTATGACTTTCTTATCACTTCGGATATGAGACACTAGGGAAAAATCAAGAGTCAGTATGATATTGTGGTATTTTATAGGTAATTTTTCAAGACGTAACAACTCACAAATGGTTGGAGATTTTGGTAAAGGTAAATTTTCTGCCAACATTCTATAGGTAGATTTCCCACCAGAGAGATATGTATAAATTCCAAAGTCCATCAGAAGTTTTGGGTATCGAAATCTGTTTGTAGGTTTTTTAAAATTTTCTGCAGCAGTTTGAATCATTGCTTTCGTTACATGTGAAAATTCGCTGGCTATCAATTCAGTTCTGTTATTATCTAGGTTATTATGATATGCTTCATCCGATGTAAGACGCTCTTTAATACTCAAAAGCAGAAGGTGATGCCCTGGAAGGATTTTGATTTCCTTTTGACTCATGTAAATCTGTTTATGATCACATTCGAGATTATTCAGAATGTGAGTATTCACTTTGAGGTGATCTTCTATCATTTTAATCGACGCTTTATCAATAGAGCATAGACTGAACATATTGTCAAATCCACATTCGATCAAAAAATGTTTCAGGCATTTGCAGCCCGGAAAATCAATCCAAAATTTATCCTAAAATATTTAAGAAGAACAATTGTTTATCCTAAACGAATAAATAAACCATATGAATTCTAATAAATGGAATTATTACCATATTTCATCAATTGTTCACAAATTTACTCTATTTTTGCCGAACACGATTTTATTTTATCACAAATGAAAAATCGAGAAAAACCTTTATATTTATGGGTGCAAAGAACGTTTTTTTTATTGAAAATATTTTATGTTAATAAGAAAAAGATCACGTGAGTATAATGTGTATAATTAATATAATTTCCGTATCGTATTCGAAGCATGGAATTTTATTTATTTCAGTGAAATGACAAATAGTTTCTGACATTTCGCTTGGCATTTCGCCTAGCATTTCGCAGTACAATACAATTGCTAGGCGAATTGGTTAGCAAATTAGTGTTGCCTGATGTCATATTTGCTGAATATTCCATTATATTCCATTATATTCAACATATGCGCCAAAATTACCCAAAATTTTATGAAATTATGAATTTGCACATATATTCCATAAAACTCGGCGTTGCAATCAGCCCCTAGGACTCCACTATATGTCTGATCGACATTTGTTGTCATTTATAAATTGTTAGAAATAAATTACTTTCAATGGACTTTTGAGGATTTTTTTTATTTTCCTATATTTTGCAATACAGCAGACGCTCGGAAATTAGAACGTTCACAAATTAGAACCGTCCAGAAATTAGAACCAGCTTCGTCGATACATTGTACGTTCTGAAATTAGAACCAAAAAGTTCGAATTTCCGAGCGGATTTTTTTTTCTTCTTTTCTTTCATTTATTCGCTCGAAAAAGAACACCACAATCCGTTTTGCATTCGATTTTTTAGTATTCTAGTTCATTTGTTTACATTTAAAAGACATGAAGAGTGAAGCGGCGAATTTACCGTTGCAACACAAGCAGTGTTCATGCATTGTTATTCTATTTGCTGTGCATAAATGGAAACTAAACTGAGTATCCATTGAAATCTCAGTCATATCGAATGTCGCTAGTATTCGAACAAGTGCTTCACGGAATTGGTTTCAATGCGCTATATTTTGATTTTTTCGTTTTTTTTTGTTTATTTTTAATATTATCATCAAAAAATGTCGGCAAATAATGACAAAAAACGTAAAAAAACAACGTTGACGTTAGAACAAAAAACAGATATTTTAGGAAAACTTGATAAAGGTGTGAAAGCGAATCGTTTAGCTATTGATTATGGTGTCTCCAAATCTTCTATATCGTACATCAAATCACAAAGAGAAGACATTGTGGCTGCAGTTTCGAATACATTCCAATTCGCCAAGAAAAAAACATTGCACAAGTCCGAGTATCCGGAGATGGAGAATCAATTATATGAATGGTTTTTGAAGCAACGCGACAGAAAATGTACAATCAGTGGTCCAATAATGAAAGCGAAGGCTAAACAACTGTTTGAATCGATGTACCCAGAAAAAACATCAAATAATTTCGTTGCAAGTGATGGCTGGTTTGGAAAATTCAAACGCAGATTCGGTATCCGTTTCTTGAAGATATGTGGTGAAATACTTTCAAGTGACATTGAGTTGATTACACCATACATACATCGATTTCGTGCCAAAATTGCCGAAATGGGGCTGACCAATGCACAAATTTATAATGCAGACGAAAGTGGATTGTTTTTCCGTTGTTTGCCTGACAAAACATATGTTGCCGCATGTGAGAAAAACGCACCCGGTCGGAAGATTCAGAAAGAGCGAATTTCAATCTTACTCGGAACGAATTGTGATGGCCCACATAAATTGAGACCGTTAGTCATCGGCAAGGCAAAGAACCCAAGGTGCTTCCGAGATTTTCATAATCCACTTCACTATGACAACTCGAAAGCAGCATGGATGACATCGCGAATATTCCACAATTGGTTTCACAAAATATTTATCGAAGAAGTAAGCAGTGTTAAATCCTCAAAAGTAAAATAACTTTTTCGACCAATGTTCATTCTTTTTTATTCGTATAGGTTTGTCGTTTTTCGAAAGAGAATAATTTGCCACCGAAAGCTATCTTAGTCATTGACAATTGTTCTGCACATGCACCGATTGAAGAACTACACAGTGAAGATGGTAATATCGTTGCATTCTTGTTGCCACCAAATGTAACCGCTGCAATCCAACCAATGGATCAAAATCCAATAAAAATGACCAAATTAATATATCGGAATAAATTATTGAGTCATTTGGTTGCACAAGATGATGTTGATGTGCATGAATATCTAAAACAACACAAAATTTCGGATGCTATTGTATTGCTGAAACAAGCTTGGGATGAACTATCTCAAAGTGTCGTTGCAAAATCGTGGAACAAAATAATGAATTGGGATTCAAGTCAATTCGATGAGGAGGACGATTTACCGTTATCTGAATTGGTTCAGCAAGATTGCGATTACATGGAAATTCTCCAACAAACTCAAATGCTTTTATCGAAAATTGCTCCAAACAACAGTATAGCAGCAGGTGATATAGATGAATGGAATGATGACATATTCGAAGAAGATTCTGATGATACGGGTATTGAAACTGATGTCGATGATTCGGACAATGACGTCGAAATAAATGGTGAGATCAACGAGCCACGGATTTCATATTCATCAGCGATTGAAAGTGTTAACAATTTGCTCAAATGGTGCGGACAAACATGTCTACTCTCAACCAAACATATGTCTAATTTACTGGCTGTTCGCTCTGATATAGTTGTTTCTCATTTGAATAAAACGAAAAAACAAAGCTCAATAACTGATTTCATGACGGAAAAATGAGTCACCTGACAAATAACTCATTTGATTACTGATTCTATTATAAAATTCCATTCATATATCAATAAAAACCAAAGATATTTCAACTGATATGACAATATATGTGTTGATTTTCTCCATTTTGACATGAAAAATCGATTTTCAAAATACGCTCCGAAATTAGAACCTTTCGAAAATTAGAACCAGCTGAAAAACCAATTGGTTCTAATTTCCGAGCGTCTGCTGTACAGTAATACGGTGTATGCAAGGTATTAGTCAAAGAAAGCGACACTAACACATAACAAGTCGACCATCAATAAACGTTAGCTAATGTCAAATGCATGTATTGACTTTTGAATGTATTGACTTTGCCTTTGAAATTGTTGTTGCTTTCAGTGGCGCCGCGTGGTGTAGTTTTTGGGCAAAACTAAAACTTTGGACTAATTTACATGCAATGGTATAGGACATATTGTGCCATTGATATTTTGGTGGTTCAAATAGATTCACAGAGTTCATTAAAATCATCATTAAAAAGCCTCGAAATAATGAATTCCAAATTTTCATATGGAAAAATACATCTGTATCTATCCGTCTCTCTCCAACATTCTCTGCCAGAAAAAAAACCCTTTAAAGTGAGCCTTGTCATTGCACTGTGGATCGGAATTTGTTTGTGTGGCGCCACGGAATACTTTGAATTTATTTGGACCATTAAAATATGCAAAATGAAAAAAAAACTTCTCAAGAATCGTTTCAAAACATTCTATTTCAAAGAAATCTAAAAAAATGTGGAGCAAAAATTTGAAATCGGACAATTTTAGTCATTTCAATGACTGAAATCTGTTTATATCATGCCATTGAACTCTTTGAATCCATTCAAACCACCAAAATATAAGAAAATGTTCAAAAAAATTCCTCAAAAGTCCATTGAGAATCATCTGATTCAACGAAATCGAAAGAAATTTTGAACGAAAATTTGAAATCGGACAATTTGATGTATTTTACTGATTGAAATCTGTTGATATGATGCCACTGAACACATTGAATTCATTTGAACGATCAAAATACCACAAAATAATCAAAAATGGCCCATGTCGAATAGGGTGGAATGAAAAATTCGATTTTTTTTTCATATGAAAATTTGTAATTCATTATTCAGAGGCTTTTTAATGATCGGAATCAGTTTGTGTGGTGTCACTGAACACTTTGAATTTATTTGGACCTTTAAAATATGCAAAATGAAGGAAAAACTTCTCAAGAATCGATTCAAAACATCATAGGTTCTGACGCCGGAGAATTTAGGGGGGGGTAAAAGCCAAAATCGTTGGGGGGGTTCGAAAAAAAATCGATTCTATCTAGTGTAAATTTGGTCTCAGAAAAAAGTGATGACCTTTTTTTTTTTTTTTTTTTAGGTCCTCACTTTTGAAAAACGAAAAACCCTAGCAAATTGAAAGAATTTTTCAAAAGGCCATTCTATCTAGTGTAAATTTTATTTTCAGTGGAATTTTATGTGTTCAATACAATTCGCTGAAAGAATGATACAGTTATACTTAAAATACATTCACAATTACTTATATAAATCTTTATAGAAACGACATTTTTGGCAAGAATTTTTTTTGGTTCTGAATTTGGTCATCATCCTCTAATGATGTTGTCGCAATTTCCTTTTTCCTAAATCTAGGTTCATCTGTTCTAAGGTGATTTCTTTCAACAAATTCTTGGGCATATTTTGTTGCAGGGAATTTCTCTAAATCGTCTACACTGTTAATTCTAATCCTCATTATATCCTGCATATGCTCTGGAGTTATTTTTGCACGACGCTTATTTTTGATATGATTCATGATTGAAAAACCGCGCTCAGCCTCAGCGCTTCCTACAGGTAGAACTAAAATTGTGCGAATAAGGTATTTTGTTCTATCGGTCCAAACAATGCCTTCTTCGTTTAGGAAGTGTGACCAAAAAACAAATGTTTCAGTTTTGGGATTACTTTGAAATTTACAGAGGTTATTGCTATCCACAATCGATACTACTAAATTACCCCAATCTTCAACTAAGCCCAGGCATTCGCCTAATTCTAAGATTTCGCACACTCTAGTTATCTCGAATACGCCAAATGTGATTGCTATGCCTGCGTTGGTTGGAAACTGATTTGGTCTGAACACTTTAAAAGGTTTTAAATCTGGTGATGGAAAATAAGATTTAATTTGATCGATGATTGCATCTAAAAATATTTCTCGAATATCTTGAAGGAATGGTATGCTATCGTCATTAAAATTATCCAAATTAAACCCTTGGAATACAACTTCCTCATTCTCATAAATATCGTTAACGTTGCCACATGCATCTGCTTGGCATGTGACAGCTGAAATAAATAGAGTCAAATCTCTTCCATAATTATATTTCAAATTTTGAAAGGATTCAATAATTAATTCCTTGAAATCTGCAAATTCAACTAAAAGTGCCGTTCTTTGTTGCATTTTTTTTGACCAAAAACTAAATTGATGGAGAATATCTGTAATAAAATTGAGAATCACGAGAAAATGTTTTGATATGAGTTTAGATTTTAAGTTTCTGGCTGTATCTCTGACAGCATTATCAAATTCATTCTCAGCAGCTATTCGAGACAAAGACGTTGCAAGCACTTTCCACATTTTCTTAAGATTTAAAACTGACTGATATTCTGACGATATCCATCGTATATGGAAAATGTAATTTAACTCATAATATTTCTCTTTCAAATCAGATGCGGTTTTACGTAAGTGTGATTTTCTTTTGAGTGCGTTATTATTGTAGAATTTAAAAAGTTCATTAATATCCTGTTCGAATTTTGAAAAATATTCGTGTTTTTCGAATGCGTGTTTAATGGCCAATTCTAGTCTATGACTCATACAATGCGTAGCATAAATTGGTTTCTTTGCATCTTTTCGTACGTGAGCAATAAGCCCATTGTATTTGCCGGACATAGTGGGTTCACCATCTGATGCGTATCCTACAAGATTCTGTCTAAAATAGTTAAAAATATCTACATCTTCTGCCTGAAGTGCATCTTTAACGCTTTTGTATATCCCTGCACCTGTTACATCTACTGATAACAAAACTAGTTTATACAAAACAACAACCGGAACATTTTCTTCTAAAATTTGAAAATAAATACTCAAGTAATGATTATCAGATATGTCAGATGATCCATCCACAATAATAGAAAATGGCAGTTGTTTTGACAGCATGTGTTTCAATAGTAAATTGTGCATATGCGAACTTATAGTTTCCATCATTGAAGTAGCACCGCATTTTTCACGGTGATGAAACCCCATATTTATTCCGTTAATTTCTTGCAAACGAACTATCGATGAATGTGAATCGAATGGTATGTTTCTCTTGATTTCCAAGAAAACTGTCCTCATCATTATTGCGGTTATTTTTAAAGCTCCATCATTGTCGGCCATTTCTTTACGCTGGATCTCCTCGTATTCGGTGCGCAGTCTTAAAAAATACACAAGTGAATTGTGAATAGAATGTGTGGAAAAATGAATACGATAGTAAAAATTACCTTTTGACGCTTTTATTCTCAAGAATTTCTACGATCTTCATGTGTGCAGACTTTTTAGGATGCTGCAGAATGTTGTATTTGTTCAATGCTTTGTCGGCTCTTAACGCCCCTTCTTCATTGGCAAGAGAGGATTTGTAATTGGATTGTAAACCAAACTGATCATAGTATTTAAGACACAATCTACACCTGTAGGTTGATTTTTCAGGAAATTCTCTATTGAATATGTATTCGAACCAATCTTTCGATTTCTCAACTGCATCGACAGGTATTAAATGATTCTGATGTTGTTGAATTTGCTGAATCCATTCATTTCTGAAACCAAAAACGTATGAGTACATTGAATACTGTGTGTTACAAAAATATATCTAGATTACTTGAAATATTTCGTTGTTGCCCACTCATTGTCTTCAGAATAATCTGCATTTACGCCAATACTTCTTTTTCTTTTGTTCTCCTGGTTTATAATTGAAGTGTCTTGGGCTCCTTCCGGAGAAAGCATCAAATTAGTACAAGCATTAGAAGTAGAGCTCACATTTAACTGATGAATAGTTCTTGTTATCGAATAACTTGTTGTGTGCGAGTAATCTGACTGTGGAATCGAACTACTACATGAAGGCTGATTCGAACGTGCACAACTTTCATCAAATTCATCGTTGATGTCATCTAAATAGTTAAAGTGCACATTCACCCGGTCTGTTGCTTCTAATATGTTTTCCTCTAGTATGAAGTGAGGGCCTGTACAATCATTATCTGATCCAGGAGTTGGATTTCCCAATTTAAACATATGTGGCAAAAATCCAGTGCTTTCAATGGTACATCGATTTAGTGAAATGTCTTCATTTTGCAAATTTACTTGAACTTCTCGCAAAACATATTTCTTTGAAACGAAATCACTGTGAATTTTTTCAATTAGCTCGCACTTATCACATGGTGCTTTTTCAGCATACACAACGAGGTCAACTAAATAGTCTTTCAATATTGTCGCAATTTTTTCCGTGATAAGGAGAGCTTCCCCTTTGTCCGATAACACAATATCTTTGAACGTATTTCCAGCATCATATAAAAGACCAATTGCACGTAGCTCAGCCTTCGGATTTTTCATGAAATTTACCATCGGACGCATTTTTATTCCCGAAAAACTGCTTTGAAATTTTATCATTACATTTGGAATTTTGATGTCAGCTTTCTCAACTTCAGATCCACCAATAGTAAAGAAGCCATTTTTATTAGTTTTGACATTCCACAGCGTTGCAATTAAATCTATCAAACCGGTGTTGGATTTACAGCTAAAACCTATTAGCTTGTAACCTCTCAAAGCTATCTGGACTCCCTTTCCGTAAGTTTGTTTCAATTCGATGTAGTCATTTTTCTCGGGATATTTGGCATCGACGATATTAACTTCATTAATTACAATTTTATTGACACTTTGAATGGCAGGTAAAGAACCAAAACTTAACAAAAAAATATACGATAAAATGCACTTCATCTTTCGTTTTTTAAATCCACTTCTAGCGCCAAAATATGGAACTGTATAGTTGAACTTGAACTTGAACTCGAACTAGAAATTGAAACCAGCGTAGGAAATATTCAAAAGCAATTGCGAATGGTTTAATATTCAAAACGCTATTGATTTCAATTTCAGTCACAAATTCGTTCATTCTCTGAGAGACTATTAATCAAGACGAGACTGAACAAGCAATCTGTTTAGTTTGCGTTAAATCAACAAATATGTGCCATATTCAGAAAAGAAATGAGGAGTAAGCATATTGTTGTACAGTACACACTCCGTGTTGCTATCCAACATTTTGCAGTTCGAATCATTAACATTTTTTCAACCGATATACTGCGACTCGCAAAAATTGAGCAAAACCCAAATTTATATTATTTCATCCAATTCATCATTTTTGCCGCTTCTTATACAAATTTACGATCAATATACAGATATCCAATTTAATTTTTCAAATCTTCAGTTTCAATTATTTCATCGGATATTTATTATAATTATAAACAAAGAACGATTGATTTCGATAAGAACTTTAAGTTATAAACTGCTATGCAAAATGCTGGTGTTAGAGTCATTAACTCATATTTTTTGGACGCGTACACACAGTTCATTCGATTACGATTCAAGATCAATCAAATCAATATTCAATAATTTGAAACTCAAATGGGTGCATTCCAAAGTGTTGAAAAAGATGTTGTTAAGACATCAAACAATGGACAGACCACAAAAACATCAACAAGGATCATTAAGTTAGAGATCGCAAAGAGCATAGTGAGTTTATTTTATACATTTGGACAGAATGAGTGTAAACAATAACAATTTCTCGCATTAAATTCTTTTTCAGTCGAAAGATAAAGAGAAAGCTAAATGAGAAGAAAGTTCCAAACAGAATGAAGCGGAAATTTGTCCTAAACATCAAATGTTTTGTTAGTTTCAATGAATTGTTATTATTGATTGAATAAAAATTCCAGCTTAAATAAATTGTGTACATTTCTTAACGGCAAATTGGATTCGATACATAAAATTCCAGTTAAATCTCAAAAAAAATTTCAGAGGGGT
>JACCIW010000026.1:0-24622 GCA_030463065.1 Aphidoletes aphidimyza
ATAGACAAAAAAAGTCTTATTCAATTTGCTTAATCGTGACGTGAAACATTTTCACAACGGTTTTTCGCATGGTTTTCCGTCAACTTAATGCATGTTCAATTAAAATGTTTCCAAAGTTCTATATCCGGTGAGAAATTAAGAGAATTTTCTGCTATTTTGTCATAATGAAACAAAAGAAAAGTGTCTTGGTCTCAGATGGCAACAGAAACGATGCAGCGTTGTTTTAGGTTGTGAAGTAAATGTATTTGTTGAAACGTTCGCATAAAACTGTGAATTGACATAACAGCTTGGATGATGACGTGTCAATGTCTAACTCACTTTCAGGTCTTATTTTTCATCAAATAAATGATTAAGATCGGATTGTATTTGGTGGCCAAAATACTGCGGTAAGTCGCTTACATTCAATCATCTAGAGAATATGCAAAAATTATATTTTCGCACTGAAATAAACTCCTTCTTTTTCATTAAATGAAATTTTTTTTGATATTTATGAAGCTCTGGAGCTTTTGGACCAGGAAGGTTCCACATGCAACACATTTAAATTTTTAATGAAAAATGTTGTTCAAAAAAGTGTGGTAAGAAGAGATTAAATACACAGCGAAATGTGGTTTGTGTGAGAGCAAACCAATTACAATTTGTGGCGACCATTTGATTTGACTTGGGAATCCAAAGTAATTATTTCTGATGACATTTTCTGCTCACAAGAGCAGCGAGCACTTTGTATTCACTTGAATGTTTCGCGTCAAACAAATGATTACATTTGGACGATATTTGGCGAATAACCTTGACTTCATCATGCTGACCATTACAATGATAGGAATATTGTCGGTGTGCTCCGAAGAAATATGGTGTCAAGCGGCTGGTTTTGGTTTGCTTCAATTTTGTTGCGGTTCCCACAGATGATTTATGCCGATCATAAGTCACTGCATATTTTTCGTCGCCGGTTTCGGACATTTTTGTCCTCGTTTTCGTAGATTAATTTATTCTTTTTATCCATTAAAGTTTTTTCTATGAAGAATTGTAGACATTTGTTTGAATTTTCTAATTGCAAATAAAGCAAGAATGAGACATTGGGGCATTACTGTTCATATAAAAAAAAGCAAGTTAAAACCAACGATGACTTTGACATGTGGTCTCCTACCTGGGAAAAGGTTTCAAACCGGTTGAATTAAATCATACTCAACTCACAGGGTAAGAAAAATGACTGGAGCGCAGACGAACGCTTTTGTGCTGCAGAACAATTTATATTCGGTGAATTGCCGTTAGGCGCTAAAATGCCGGGAATCACATCCACCAACGCAACAATGTGCATTGAACGTATGAACAAAGGCCAATTTTTCAAAATAACCACTTCAAGCTGTCAAAAGCGATGCCAATTTATGTGAGCATGTGATTAATTCCATCCCGAGCCAGCGTTGAGCCTGACTTCTGAATGCTGTTGCTTTCATATTCTAATTTTTCCGGCTTCAGAGCTTCGGTTGAATTGGCTTTTGTTGGGAATTGCAATCGAGTCGATAAATGTAATACAATGTTCAAGCCACACAACTGCAGTCACCGCGAATGTACGACTCGGCTTATCCGATATTACGAGATGGCTTCAAACTCCGCACAATATGCAAACACCGCCAAAACAACTACAGCGACGTATCACTGCCTCGATCGCTGCGTACATTTCAAGCGTTTTGTTACTTTGCCTCTTTTACGACTTTCGACAACCCGATGGCGCTTGCATGGCGGTATTAGATTTTTTTTGCGATGAATTCTTGTCAGCGCCATCGTATTTCACATCCACCAACTAAATTTAGTTCCAGTTCAACAAACAGAATTTTGACAACGACGCCAAAGTGAACACTTACACACAGTTACACTATTCACACGAATAGTGTACAAAGAGATACACAACAGTTGTGTATTCATGAGTGTGTGCGTATCGGTTTGTTTTTCGCTCTCTTTGTACACCATTCGTATAACGTATATTGATCGCTGTTGTCTTCATACAAGCACCATCCGGTTGACTTTCGACGTTTATTCCGTTTGTTTGTGCAAATATTTTTTTAAATTTCCACTCGAGCTCTTTCTCTCTGTGTGCATTACTTGCTTTTTTTTACTGAAATGGTTTTACGCGATTTTTGCCTGCAGTATCCTCTATATAGGCCACTTTTTTGCTGTTCCATTATTCGTTTTAATGCCGATTTTTTACGAGCACCATTCAAATCGTCTCCATAACTGTGTGTTAAGCTATGCACACGCAAAAAATGTGTGAAATTGAATTTGCCAGATTTTAGCATATTCAATCCAATCAATCGAGTTGAAATCCAAATCAGGGATCTCTTTGTATGCATCGCTTCCTCTTTTACTTTGTGTGAGTTGAATTCTCGCAGCAATGTTTCGGGACTATTGACATCTTCTATGGCGATGTGCAATGAGTGTGTCATTTTCATTCGCTGTTTGAATATTCACAAAGACCTAGATCAGTAGAGGAACACAAGAAAAAAAAAGTTTAACTTGTTTATCTCTGATTCATCCTAGATCGTCCATCAGAACATATTTCATCGGCTTCACTCAGCTGGCCATTCAAAGTGAGATCCATTTGTTGACGTGACGTTGAATGGCTCAATTTACAACAAAAAGATCGTCTATTTTGACTCGTTCACTTCACTGAAGAAGACATTCCGACACGATTGTTAAGACCATACAAATGAATGTTTGCCTAGCCATTACGCAATTGTAGTGCGAAAGAAAAGCAAGACATAATGTGAGGCACTTAGAAATACGATTCACGGCACTGTCTGCTGACCGTTCATTCAAAGAACAGCCATTTCTTTTCTTTTAGAGAGAAAACGAAACACGAGTGCTAAGCAAATGAATACTCAGGCCACATTCAAAACACGAGCTAGACGTTACGTATTGCATGCGTTGTGCTATAAAAATCAACATCAATGTCAAACAAATGGCCAAAAGGCAACAGGAAAGACAAAACGTGCACAGAAAACGGTGATGTAGCAAAAACACTCGCATGAGCTTCTTTTGCACGACTCATTTTCGTTTCATTCATGTTTTTTGCTCTGTTTGTAACAACCCATTTTAAATTGGTCGGTCATTACAGCGTTGCAAAAAAGCGACAGCGAAAATGAAATTCGATTTTTTTTTCTTTTCAGACGAACAGTCGTTTAATATGAGATTTGTTGGGACAGCGCAACTGTGCGATAGCACAGCAGGACATTGCCAAACTCAATTAGGACCGGTAAACAAAATGAACCAAAAAATGGATAGGAGACAAAATTATTCACCTGAACCTCAATCAATGCCAAGAATAGGGCGCTCATAGAGACGTCGATTATTGAATCAATTCGAGTTTCTGTCGACGAAGCTTTTTCTTGCAGACGGAAATTAAAAATGATGAAAATAAAAAGCACAAATCACTGCATTTATGAAGTTTAGCTTCAAAAGGAGAGCAGCGTGTTTCATCAGTTTCATATCAATCACTCAGAATGATTCTTTTGATTTTCATCTGCACGCGACCGATCAATCAAAGTTGATTCATCGAATGAAATAAATAGCTTCAATCATTTCCGTCTAATTTTCGATCAATGTTATTTAGTTTGTGTATCGTTTACGTTGACCCTCAATTTTTATACAAAATAAATTGCAATAGTATTTTCACAACTAAGGGACTGCAGCAGCAACTCTTGATGCGCTCTTTACCAACAGTTCCGAGAATGAAAGACGACCTCATGAACAACGTGCATCACCGTCGGAAGACTTTTTTCTCGGAATCTTAGCAATTCCCGTTGCAATCTTGACATTATTGCTGCATTTTCAGCGCTCATGTCACATCTCTTGCTTCAACCAAATAAATGGCCAAAAGAATGTTATTCGTTTTCTGCAGCTGAACAGTGACAGTGTCTGCGTGTATGAGAAATAAACGCGGATGTCGACAGAAAGGAAAATAAACGGAATCGCAAAAACTGCTCATTTCAAAACCATAAGAAATAAATGTTTCTCTGATCGGCCATTTTCGAATTATTTTTATTTTCTTTACTTTAGTTGCACATTTTCTCTGAATTCCCGTCAAAAGAGGATTTTATTTCAATCCTCGACATGATATTAAATATTTTTTGTTTGCATTCTTTGGCATTCAATTGGAGATTTGAAAGAATCATTTTTCTTCTTTGAAACAGTAAAAGGCAGCACGATGCATGATACTCACAATGTTCCCATGTCTTCCTTTATTTTCGTTTTCCCTGGCGTTGTGCGATAATTTTGCAACAAATTAAAATATTGAATGAAAGTGAGAGACGGAAAAAAGCTAGGGGGTAATAACGAGACATTTTGGATTGGATTTTGAAGAATAATAATAATACATGTGGATTTGACATGATTTGAATGAATACGCGTGCATAATTGTGAATTCCGGTGAATTCTGGTGAAATTTTGGTATCATAATGTCAAAATTCACACATACAAACGCAAGTGCCGCAGTACAGTAGCAATACACATACTTCGCTTCAAGTAAGTAGTGGAGCTGTTACTGCTAGTGGTGCTCTTCACACTTATGAAAAACTGCTATTAACTTCACACGAAATCACTAAAATTCGTAAGATTCACAAATATTCACCGATATGCACTGAATTCACTGAATTCAACATCGACAATTATGAGGATTTCTTGTGAATATGAGTGAATTGGAACGTTTTTTTGGGATTTTTGATAGATTCCGTGAATTTGTGTGCATATTTATGAATAAAATGAATGTTATTACCCCCTAGGAAAAAAGAGCGCAGCTTAATTGCATTTGGCACATTTTCCCCATCGCTGCCAAACGCTCCGTAAGTTTTGATGCAGCCCATTATTTTATGACATTAAAAATGATGTTGGATTATCTGTTTTTTCACTTTATCCGTATTTAACCAATTAAAATGTAATTTCGCAATGAACCAAGCTAAAAAGTGCCATAATTGGGAGATGCGCTTGGCTTTTTGTTGTGCAAAACTCTGCACCTATTTACCTTTCAGTTGGAAACTGTTTCGTCCATTCACCGCGGCTCTATGGCTATGATTACAGTAAACTGTAAGCTGTAAACAACTGCTGATTCCTTTCACCATGAGCATCGTTAGTCGCACAATGTATGGCCCACATACAACGTTTTATTGTACAATCTGATGCATGAGGCGACGCCTGTGTGCGACTCGCCATTTTTTTTTTATTCGCCTCGGTGATAAAACAAAATTTGATTTCGAAATCTATTTCATTTGGGTATTTGCATGCAATTACAATAAATAAGGATTACAGAGAGTAAATGCTGAGGACAGTTATATTCGCCGTGTGTGCGAAATTGAAACTAGGCGACGCGTGTGTGAATGCAGCGCCGTCGTATTCAATTTCATTTCAGGCGCTGTCGTTGGTATTTTTGCTTCAGCTAGTTTCATTTCTCTTTCACATACGAACATGCAAATTCACTACTGATGCAGTTTTTCCGTTTGCTAAAAAGTGTTTATTTGATTTATATTTCGAAGGACGCATGACAAAAACAAGGTTTTGCCACCAAATAAACCACATTGCTTTATTTCATTAAATTCAACACATTATTTACCTAGCGGTTTTTTCGTGGATAAATTCTATTTTTCCATAGATTTGAGTAAATATTTGAAATGCTGAACAAATGTTGCACCGGAAAATAAAATATTAAAATAACAAATCTCGAGCTGTTAAATTAAGAAAATAAATATACTGATGATGGTAAAACAATGTCGAAAGCAAACAATTGAGGACGCAGAAAACAAAAAGAGATTTGATCAAATTGTGATATTTATTGTGGCCAACAACGAAAATAATTCGACGCGTCGAACGAATTAAAATAAAAGATGAGCATTGCGTGACAATAAATAAATATTTACTGTTTGTTGTGGATAATTCTGGTTTTGGGCTGGGTTTGCTGATGGCACACACTTCGTTTGAACATCGTTCGACTTTTGAATACGTTTCATTCGAATTGGCCGATGCATAATTTATTATGCGGTTTATGCTGATGATTTAATCTCATTATATTATGGCGAGATAACCCCGTGGGCCACGCGGCATTCATTGGGATCTGACGGCTACCCGTAGTCAATTTAATATTAATTATCGCCTTCTATTTATTCGGTAAAATTAACTAAAATTCAACCACCAAAGTGGGTTAAAATCTGTTTACGATATGGAAACTGGGTACATGAAACAGGCATGAGGGCATGAGCTCAATTTATATTTGGATTTTTTTCAATGGAATAAATATTTTTTCTGCACGATGCACCGCGATATGCCCATTTTTCATCATTTTTCTATATTGACATTGTCACCATTTACTGTTTTTTTGCTCTACCAGCTTTCATTTTTTGTGCGACTCACCAGGAGTCGGATGAAAATCCTATTCATTTGATACTCATGTTAGTCGACATTGTACCAGTTTCACCCAGAGTTCCACACCTTTACACAGACATGCGGTAGAGTTTTTGTCAACTACGGTTTGACCCAGTTCACGTATTCTCTTTGCTTGTTGTCGCTTATCGAACATAAATAATGAAAACTAATAATTCCAACCATCAGAACTTTGGATCTGCAAAATCGCAAAAATTGGCCACATTTTTTTCTGTATCCACCGATGTTGGTGTGGAGTGTTCAAATATTTTGTAGTGTCGCTTCGAATTTGAAATATCTGGTGAAGTTTTGATTACATTTTTTGGAACTGGTATCGTCGCTTGTCGCTTATACAAAACACGTATGAGTAAAAATGGAAACGATGATGAGCCTCGATGCCATGAAAAGGGAACAAAATATGCACACAATATTACAAAATGAAATACAATATCAACGCTCGCATGACGACGACGTCGACCCGAACAAAAG
Source organism: Aphidoletes aphidimyza (assembly GCA_030463065.1). Taxonomy (NCBI): domain Eukaryota; kingdom Metazoa; phylum Arthropoda; class Insecta; order Diptera; family Cecidomyiidae; genus Aphidoletes; species Aphidoletes aphidimyza. The sequence continues at coordinate 6,886 of JACCIW010000026.1, forward strand.
AGAGTCTTGCCAAATCTGTATTTCCATCAAATCAGCTATGAAAAGAGTTGATGATACTTACGTGGGCTTATTGGATCTCTTCCTGTCTCTATTTTTACGTGACTTTTATGAAATATGTGGCATTTGGACGAATGGGATTGTGTAAGGGTTTCGATTATCATAATTGACATGAGCCTATTGATTCAGTTGAATCCAACTATTTGACAGCTTGGGTGATGTTCGAATGTTCGTTCTCATTTTTTTGTGTTTGTTTTCCTCTGGAAACATTTTCTATCTGGTATTTTTTCGTATTTGTGAGAATCTTTTGTGAATAAACACATGTCGATCGATGAGCCATCGTTGGTTCATCGCTGAAAATTCTGAAAATGCGGCTATTGTTAGTTGAGGTTGGTCAGAGTAGTTATAATGTTCCATTCAAAAACCACTTCCATCCGTTGCAATGTGAATTTCATTTAGGAAGGAAAGCCTTGGTTTGGTTTTTACGCATCACTAAAAGACCATAACAAACAGTTCGTGTGCCGCAACCGGAAAAAACGCAATCGTTTTATCGTTTCGAATTGTAGTTGGTTTTTGTGGCGAATAGAAGTTTTTGTCGAATGCAAACATTTTTGTCCATGCGAAATGGAAACTTTGGTTTATTTTACGACCGAAGAATGAGAGATAGAACACGGAACTATAATCTAAAATCTAAAATGCGAATTTGAAAATAGTCACGGTTTTTTTAGGAAATCGTGCATATTTGTGTGTATGAGAGGAGAAAAATCAGCGAAAAAAAATTATCTCGTGTTTTGCGATTCGCATTCACTCACGCAAATACACACAAGCGAATGGTCACAAGCGAAATTGTAGATGAATTGAAATACTAAAAATTCAATATAAATTCGGTCAACAAGGAGGTTGAGAGTACCAAAAAAAGAGCCCATTCCAATATTTTAAACGAGCACACCTGAGCATCGGAACAAAAAGCTCGAATAAAAATAACGTATCCACTTAAGATTGAACAGTAGAAACGGCGCATCACTGTTTCATGCTCGTCATTCGTGAAACAAATTGATTGCAATTTTTGTCTTCTCTAAGAGCCATTCGAGTGATTCCATCAAACTGTTGACATTGTTTCAGCAACTCGATTAGCGAGCTCAAAACTAAAGTTCTACGATGTTTTGGAAGAGCTGTTGTGCAACCGAAGAGATCTGTGAAATCAGATGAAATCAACAAGGGAATTAAAACTTAATCAGTTGATTTCTGAACAATTTGTATTTTAGACGATTGAATCATTTCGAATGTCGACGAAATTAAATTTTTGCTGATGAAATGATCCGATTAAACTTTTCACTCTCTTTAATTTGAACCATGTTATACAATTCAAACTTGACCCAAAATGTTGAATTATCTTTTTCAAACGTATTAATGTTTCACTTTTGTGTGCTAAGAATCATGGGTCAAAGCCGATTAAAAGTACTTTAAGTTTGTGATAACATCGCTCTAATTTGAACGGATCAAAAAGTTTAAATGAAATTATATTTAAGAAGGTGCGCTTACCTTGGGCTTACATTTATCACCGCATGCGGAAAGGTTTTGTTTGCATTTGTGATTATAATCACTTTGCACAAAAAAGCACCCTGGAACATTGAAAACCATGGAAAAACCGTCGGCAGAGTGAATCAAGTCCATCCTCACGCACAGAACCGGCAGTAATCTTTTCAAAATATGAATACGAATTGTAAGTTCAACGGTTATTTTGAAAATAGTCAACTGGAAGATCTCAACTAAAATAGAAGTTGAAAGGAACATCAGATGAGATTCATCCCAAAAAGCGACACACAAAATGAGACCAGACAATTCACTTATCAGGAAAAATTCGCGGAAAAATATTCGATTTATGCCTTGTCTTGCTTGTACGATGGTGTATTTGGCGCTTTTTTTTTCAATTTTGTGAGATTTTTACTTCTTCGCCTCGTTCACCGTTTATTCTGGTTTTTGATGGTTGCTATTTTGGCTAGACACTTTGTGCTTCGGATCAATATTCAGCTGGGATTCATAATTTCCAGCGAATTGAATAAAAAATGCATGCCCACGACATGGGAATAGTCAACAGTGTGTTTATTGTCGTGTGAATATTCTCCGCGCAGCCCAAAGTTCTGATGAACGTGTGCAAGTGGCGAAAATCGAATTGTCAGTGTGTCGCCTTGTCGCCTCCGAGAGATATTTGTCATTTGTGATGTGATCCATCTCTCAATGTTGCAAGCTGATATTGAAGCCAACAACTTACCATTAACTTCCATCACAAGAATATTTACATCTGTTCGTCATTTAATTGTCGATACATTTGTATCTCCGTCGACAGTTTCACAATTTGAAAGCTGCACTTCGAAGAGCGTGCATATTTTCGTTTCTCTTCAATTCAAAAGACTGTGTGCTATTCATTTCCTATCACTCGATCAACATGCACATGCAATTTCATTCAATATGCGAATTCAATAATTCAATCTCGTTTGAAGTAGCACAAAACAGCGACAAAAGGCAAAATGTTGGCAACACAAATTCGACCGAGCTCTTTATATATTGTATGTTGATATTTTGTGTTCGATTACAAATTGAAGACAAACAAAAAATGAAGCGAAGAATCAAGCGCATGGTGGGAAAGCTGGCAAACGGATCGAATCGAATAGGAAACGAGTTCCATGTGCCATTTCCGAGGCGTTTGACAGCAGTAACAACAATTTATTTCCACTTTGTGATAGAAATTCGCTTCCGGTAAATCGAATACATTCGATCGATTTTTCGACTAACATCGAAAAAATGTTTTGCATCAAAACCGAACGTTTGTGTAAAAAAAACGATAGTGTGCAACAAACACAAAACTGTTTGTGTGTGTCTCCAAAGTACACAGAAAAATGAGACGATGGGAAAAAGTATTCGAGTCAATACACAGACTTAAAGTGAACCGAACCGAGCCGAGCAGCAAAGATAACGCGGAAATGGATTAAAGTGAGTTTCTGTGTTCACTAGGACGTTCGCAGTACCAGCGTTTTTTTCATATTTTTTTGCCTTCCCCGAGTCATCCATTCATAATGATGATGTATTTAGGCGAATACATTTTTTGGGATGAAACTAATAGTGCTGGTCTTGATGCTGTTGCTCATTTCGATGCGACATCAGTGTGCTTTCAATGGCCCCAGACACAAAATAGCATGCTCAGTTCTTTTTATCATTCGAGCATTGTGTCGCACTTCCTTCTGAGCCGTTGATAAATAATATTTTGTCAGATATTTGTTCATTCCAGAATTTGAATAAAACGGATTAAGCAGAATAATCTAAAGCAAGAGAAATGCATATAATCCTATGGGATTATGTTTTGGAGTTGGTCAATCAACCAAGAAAAGAGCTCAGATGAAGCAGAAACAAAAGTGCATATCTTGTATCTCATTTATAAATTCCGCCTGAAAAACTGGTGCAATTTCGCACGCCAATTTTCGTCATTCATGTCGCTCAGCGTTTAATTCAATGGTTTTGCTTCAATTAAACGCTCTTTGCAAAAAGGAAAATGTTTGTTTGGCGAAAAATGAAAAGCAAAGCGAAGTCCCGGTTCAATGTGTGGATCATGACGATGAGAAAGCAAAACGCTTGTTTCCACATTGAAACTTTCTAATGGAATAAAAAGTGTTATTTGTTTACGTTTACAATGTTGGTCTGGATACGACATGACTGTGCAAGTCATGCCAAAATAATATACAGAAGCTCCAGGGATGTCAACCTATTTTTATGTAATGTTTCCCGTTTCCCGTTTTCCGTTTCTCGAGTCATTGCAGTTTTTGTGCTGTCATTTCGTCAGTGAATTGTTTTCCCCAATTTTCAGCAGTGGAAATGCTTGTCGACTTTTCAGCGTAACTTTTCATCGATTTGCTGCGGTTGATTACACCAAGCAGTGCTTGGCAAGCACAGAAGCACACAAACACACACATGTTCTATTTTTTTACGAAGCCCAAGCGCAAAAAATAACACAACATTCACTAAATAAACTTTGAATGTTGTGCGAATTTCGATGAAACAGTTGAACGGATGCCGGAATAATTTCAATTTGATTAGATGGAAAAATCAACGTGAGCATAGGTGGACAAGCAGGGTACTGAGGGGGTTTTTTTACCCCCCCTGAGATGTGAAATTTAACTTACCCCTTCTAGTAAAAAATACATTTTTGTTGAGCAAGTTAAGTGTGATAGTGTGATTTGTGAGATATTACAATGATTATTTCTTCGAATCAAAATTTCTTAGGCTATGCGTGCGTTTGGAACATTATTTTCACTTTTTCACCCGTTTAACATTTTCACTGAGATACCATTCTTGCCAAAAAAAAACACATGAAAAAATTATCAATTTTGTTTATTTTGTGTGGATGCATTCACTTGTTTGTGTTTGTTTCGGATTTCCAGTGAATTTGGTGCATTTTTGATAGGGAAATTACCTCTATTGAGAAATATTTGGTTTTTTTGGAAATTACCCCCCTAGAAATTCGGATTTTACCCCCCCCTGAACATGGCTACCTTGCCCACCTATGAACGTGAGTAAACTAAATAAAATCGTGCAGTGAGCATGTGAGTGTGTGTGTTTGCGTGCGTGCGCCTGTCTGATTTGTTTAGTCAGAGCATTGTTTACGCTATTTTGCCTATTGTGTTATTTTTTTCTGTATTTTTAAATTAAATTTTCCGTCAGAAATAAACATTTAAATGTAGATATATTCACGAGTACTTTGGTTGATTGGAAAAGCGCGTCTTTCACCGTGTAGAATGTTTATGTCGGGCGCATGTGGGGAAAGTGTTACGCTTTCGGCTATTGTCACAGCGCTTTGTTGGAACGAAATGAGTGTATTCAGGAAACGAATTTAATTTAAAATGGAAATACGGCTGCAGATTGTTCGCAATATGCTTGTTGCAGTGTTGCAAAATGACAACGAATTAGTAAAACCGACAGAGAGAGAGAGAGAGAGAGGGAGAGAGAGAGGAATGCAGAGTATCACTTTTTGAAACGGAATTTGATTTGTTTGAATTGTGTTGCAGCAAATACAGAGTACGTACGATGAGTACACACACGGCTATACTATTGCGTCAACAAAAATATTTCACAAATATCCTCAGAGTGTTTTAGATTGCACGGAAACACAATTGAATATAAGGAAATCAATTAAAATTGTATCACAAAATCCAGTGGGATTCCATGAGATGAAATAGGGTCAATTTGTGTTGGACTTAATAAGACGTTTATTTGATAGAAAGAGATAGCGAACCAAGGTGTTGACTGTGACTAACCATGAACGAAGTGCATTCAAGTTTTAAGAGATGTTCTCGAAGAAGCAAAAACGAGATGTACCTTTGATGGGAAAATGCACAACCGGAAGTATGTTATCCATGTAGTTGACAAGGTATGACTTCCTGTGGAGAAAAGGATATTGAATTTGGTTCAGTAAAAGCAAGCGAGATTATCAGAAAGCGCAGTACCATTTTGTGAAGTCCGGATCGTTTGACATTTAACATTCTTGTACCGTTTTGAAGTTTCATAAAAATATGAATGTTCTGAAAGAAATTCAATTTAGTTGATACTTATATAAAAACCTCTGTAGTCTGTGCCTCACAGTTGCTGCTTTCAGATTGTATTCTTAGGATCTTCAGCACCAAACCTCGTACGACGATTCAATTGTAAAAAATAATCTCTCACAAGGCGACAATTGAAATTTCATCGTGAGCTTAGATTTTCTTATTCTGGGTCGTTGTTCCAATTACGCCTTGACATTTCAAATTTGTTTGAATTGCTGGGCACTTTCGCATTTCATTTTCAAATGCCAACTTCATTTGCCGGCAAATAAAACAAATATGTGTCAAAAGGCATTGCGCTTGCCTGCGATCCAAAAAATTCGAATATCACCAATTGAACAATGAACGTTGAATGTGAATTTTGGTGTCTCCAACATCATCTGACGCATTGAAATCCAACAAAAACAAACAGATAAACGCTTTGCACACAAAGAGAGAGCATTTCGAGTGTTAAAGTTTCTATTTGTTGTGGCTTATGTAATCCAACAATGCCAAACAAGCATTTGAATTCTGTTCATTCTTATTTTGTCGCGAAACAACACTCAGCAGGTAGCTTTTTATTGAAATGTCTTTTACACTTCACGAAAATTTAATCGAATTCTTTTTATTTGATTACATTTCTGGTGGAACGTTGCTGCCTGATGCGATGCGACACGATGCAATGCAAAGCAAAACGCAAAAACGCACGATTGGGGAATATTTATGTGAAAAAGCTCAAGGGCACACTTGTTACTGAATATTTATGTATCTCATGACACGTCTCGTAATTCTTGTACATTTTTTGTTCGTTTTGTTTCTGTTTTTTCTTGTTCAGACGTTATGTTCTCGAGTTGTTTTATCTGTAGCTCAACGTAAATCGCTCTAATCACAACACGACAAAAATTGCCGTAAATAAAAATATGCGAAAGAAAACTTCTTATGGCAGCTCAAGCACCGGAGAGAAGGAAAGGCATCATTCGGAGGAACATGAAGAGCATTATCAGCAACATCATTTCGGTTTGCAACAAAACGGTATGTTCCTCTCTCCGTATCATGTGTTTTTACTCCTTTTTGGCGACACAAACGAGGTGTTCGCTGCTCATATTTTGATAAAAAAAAATGAGCTTTAAAATGCTGCATCACTTGTGGAATTTCGTAACGCTTGAACTGTCACAGTATCACTTGTGATGGCGTATTAATCAGTTAGCTTCCGTGTTTGTGGAAATTCGTTTCCTGTCCAAGAGCTACTGAATAACAACTCTATATTTGGTATGACGAAACTTATCGTCGCCAAATTCGTGTTCTTCAAAAAAGTTGATAAATTTTTGTTTGTTAGCTGTCGCAATAGACATGCAACATTTTATAATATAATTATAAATGCACTTGGTTTTCACTCACCTCAGTTCTTTTCGAAGTTGGACATTTTAAATAGAAAGAAACTTCTTTTCAAATTTATAAAATAAGTGGAAAGTGTATAGTTTCATAGTGAAACTACTGTTTTCAACAGCTCCACCATAAATATTGAACCGCGACTTATATTCGAAGCAATGAACGAACGCAACAAAAACTTACATTTTATAAACAAAATAGTTTATTCGAAATTAATTTGAGCATTTCGTTGTTTCAAGTTTTTCAACTGGTAATCGTGTGCAAAAGAACGATACAATTTAAAAAATCAATTTCAATTTCGTGACATTCAGTCATATTGAATTATGAAGTTTCTTCATTGAATTTTATTAATTGTGTGAATCGAAAATGAACCCACCTAATATGACCTAACAGGGTCGGTGGCACCTATTTAAATATTTTCACTTTGTTTAAAATCGGTAAAAAGCAAACTAAATTCACTTTTATTATTGATTGCTTTTGAACAAATATGTGTCATTTTACACAATTATTTTCCATTGAAATATGTGTTTGGCTGACACAAAAAATATTGTGTGATTTGACCAAAAAATATTGTGAAATGATTGATGCTCTTCAATGTTTCGATTGATTGTTTACATTTCCTGGAATGTATTTGTTTAGATTAATTGGGGTCAGTCAGAATATTTGAACAGATCAGAATGCAATGGATGAATGACTGGGCCAAAATTCAACTGAATTGCAATTTCTTTTTGAACCCAGGAAGGCATTAAAGCTCATCGCTAGAAATTTCGTTCTTAGTCTTCATCTTTGATGAATCGAACTTGATATTCCGAAAAGAAAGTTTAGAATATCACGGAGAACAGCAATTCACTCAGTTGCACCATTTAATATTCACTAAAAGATGAAATATCGGTCACTAGCCACACGAAGTAATGGAATATTTGTTTGACCTCGTGAATAAAATATTGGCTACTGTTGCAAACTCCAGCTGTCATGTACTGTGGCAAAAAGTACTTGATTCGATTGGACGGATACATTTCATTGTGTTCTCAGCTGTTCGATTGGAAAAGTTTTTTCATTTGTTTAAATGTTCACTCATCGTTTAGCATCATTTGCGCGTTAATTAACAAACTATTTATCTCACTTAAGTCAATGCATCGCGGAAAAGAAGCCGGCAGAATGTTTCATTATTTAACTGCCAGTCGGATGTGTGATTTGTACTGAATTCATTTGCGCAGTATCTTCGTGAGCCGAGCAATTTGGAATATTGTTTCATATTCTGTGATTTCCTGTTATGCGAGCGCATTCATCCGAGCTTGTTACCGTTTTCCATCCCCAGAGTTAAATGAGTTGCGTAAACGAGAATTTCATCGATTGCATAAAAATAAAAGTGACTTGATTTGTGGCCGAGAAAATCGATGCAAGAATATATTTGTGGTATCGAATGAGTGCCGAACCAATGGATGGTTCGAATTACATTGTGAAACATCTTCGCCGATCAGCACAACGCATTTGTATTAATTTTATGGGCCGGAGTAATATTTGTTCCGTTGGGCTAAAAGCGAACGGAGGTAATTTATATCACGAAGTCAATTACTAAAGAGAATGATGAGGCGAAACGAGCCGAAACAAAACTGTAACCAATGCTATTGCTTTGGGCCAAATCTAATCCTCATCCATTGCGGTGGCGGTAGGCGAACATAGCTAACCATGCAGGAGAATATCAAATTCCATTCCAATGTGATATCCTCGATGATCGAAAGTTAATTTTATTGGCCATTTCGTTGTCAGGGTCAGGCAAAACACGTGCTCGCAATGAATTCCTTTTTTTTTATTTGGCTTCTTAAATTATTCGATTTTCATGAACATAAATTTGTCCTCAAATCTGGCGAAAATGTATGTCACACGGTTCGCTGTTGCTTAGGCAGTAATTTATTGGAATAACTAACGGCGTCCCATTTTTATTTGTCTACAAAACTCACCAGATTTCCGACCATTGTGGCAATGATATTTAACTTTGTAATTGATAACTGGTCCTTGCTATCACGTTTCAGCAATTCAATGTAAGAATTTGATCGTAAAACTGAGAATAACAACGGAAACATTGCACTAGAATCAGCTATGAATAAAATATGTGGAACTTTGTGGTTAGATGGAATGGAACTAATTTTTTATGTGTGAGAATGGCTTTTTGAGGAATCAGAGTATGAATTGGCTAAGAATGGCTCGAATTGCTTATTAATACACTGAAAAATTTCCTTGGGTTAAAAAGCGTTACTTCTTGAAACAATGCAACGGCAACGCATTGAAATTCATGGAACAAAATTGTGTACAACGGAAACAGTTCAAATGATTAAAAGGCAGAAATTGGAATGCACTTTCAAAGTATTCATTTTCAGCAGAAACTAGCAATCAGTTGAAAATTCCATTACCATTTTGATAAGTCGGCGAATTTTGAGCTGTGTTGGAGTTTGACATATTTGCTCATTTCTCAAGGTTTTGTTTGCTCATTGCATTATGACATACTTCATGCTTTTATGCAAAGTATCTACAAATGATTTCGTTCCATTACGTCGCAATTAAATGGAAAGTAGTTGGGATTTTTTTTTTTGCCCTTTACTGCAACGACAATTGTGGGTCGAATTCAGCGAGACTGGCATATCATTGTGTGGAATCTGACAATTGCAATATGAAGAATTTGGCATGCGGAATTTCCTCAAAAATGTTAATTCGACTCAATTTGTGTACAACCGATATTATCCATGTTTTACAATTGCTTTTGGGGAACGCGCTGCAAAAGTGAGCTGCAACGAATACGAAAGCTGCTTCGCTCGCACAATGTGTATTTGATGTGTTGTTTCGCAATCCATTCGAAATGCAGCACAGCATTTGTCTTGGCATAGCCCGAGTTGCTGTGCGTTCGTATTAGTGGAATTACACTTGCAAAAGAATTTTGGCGCATTGGATTCGACTGTTATAGTCGCTGACAATATTTCCAGTTGCTAGATTTGGCTCTTTTTCGACGTTTGTTTTGTGTTCTTTTTGCTGTCTTCAGTTGTCAGTTGAACAAATTTTTGCGTTTGAGTCGAAAAAATCTCTTTATGTTGAAAACGAAAAATGCAATAAAAGCAGCTCAAACTTTTCATTCGCATGCATTTTCACATTTCTTTACATAAAAACTTCCGTAAAATTGCCTTCAAGCCACTTACATTTTTAATGACTCTGTTCGCTCCGTTATAAAATGCATTTTTCGTTTGTTGTTCCATTTTTGGATCAAGCACATAGAATAGCTCAGATTTATAATTTAAATGTTAATTGCAGCCTTTGAATGGGATGCGATGCTTTCGGTGTCCTGCTGGTCCTGGTCATAATTAACAAGTCACACATTTCACATCCATGAAATGGATTGTTTCACCATAACTTTAACATGGGCTGACACATTACAGACAGAGCATTTGCATTAAATTATCGTTTGCGTTCGTCAAACTATTGGCCATTACCAATATGCTGGCGATGCTTCACCAGTTTGGTCAACGATTCATCCGTTTCCCTGCTTTATCTTTTGTTTTACAAACATTGATGACACTTTGGTGACATCTGCCTCAATGGGAGCGAGAAGGTAGCAAAAAGTTTCATGCAAAAGCATGAATATTCAATTGGAAGCTCAGCATCACAGTATGGTACAAATTTTGCGGCTTCAAAGATGTCGAATGAAAGTGCTCAAACTTACATTGACAAAGGGTCATGTGTTAATATTGTATTTTGAGTTTTGAAAAGTGAATTTTTTAACGGGTTTTCGTTTCGAACCAATTTCTCAATGAATTTTATTTGATTATATCTTTGATTGTTGTTAATTTGCAAGTTCTTCGGTTTGTGTCAAGAGTCTTAGCCTTTCGCCATCCGACATTTGAAGCTTTGTCACAGTGTTTTGCTGCTGCGCAAAATATTCGTCCACAGCATAAAGAACATTTTCTTCCCGTCACTCAATTTTTTGTGCCGCTCACACTGTGATTTACCCTCGAGAATCATGGAATATAAATAATACCGTTGATTGTTGTCGATGGTTCAAATGGGAGTTTTGTTCCGCTTTTCTCGCACAATCTCCAATGAACATTTTCCATATCAATAGAAGCTTAACAAAAGTATAAAATCACTGCCATGGTAAGAGCGCAAAAGAGAATTGAAACTTCATTCAAGATGTGATGTGAATGGTTGCATTCACAAGAATTTCGTGGCGATGGGAATTCCGTGATAGAAAAATATCGAGCTGCAATTTGATGTATATTGGAGCACAATAAAGTTGCGAGAATTTTCATGAATAAATGACAAGGCGAATCGAAAAGACCTAGACGTGCATTATCTTATTCACTCTTGATGTTGCATCAAAACGTAAGGAATAATTGCTTTTGTGATTAAATCACGATTTCCCAAATGTTCGACATAACAACGATATTTCATTGGTCTTGAAACCCAAGCCTTTATTGAGCGATATTCAGCATCACGATTGCGTGTGAAGTTATGTCCGGTTTGACGAGAGAGTGTGAAAAGATTGAATCGACAACAAATAATCTTCTAATGGTAATATTGGTCTCGAGAACGCATTTTATTCTCGTGAGGGCTCATGCACCAAACTGTAGTTAGTGTACGGCTATCGACCGAATGATATTTTGATTTGGAATATGATTTGGTTTAGATTGATCTCCGTTACGCTGGCCAATGTTAGTCAATCGATACCATGCTCATCGAGTGTTATTCACAGCCATTTGTGATGTCGTCAGATCATTTCATTCTATTTTTATTGCGTTTCATTTGTGTTTTTATTATGGTTGAGGATGTGAAGATCCAATATCTGAAATTTCAGCTTGTTTAAAAAAAATCGAACAAGAAGACAATCAATGAAAAATCACAACGAAAATGGTTTGCTGTAATCGAAATGAAGACATTTGTTTTCGGTATCAGTTGTCTCAGTTGTTAAAGCACAATGTTTCGACAAGAATTTCGCGGCAGAATCTATATCGACAAAGATAAAGATAAAAGAGAATTTGCCTCAACAATGATTATTGTCTGAGCTGACAGAGAAGAAATGGTGAAGAAAATAACAGAAAACGGGAACAAGTCGTGCTTTGGTCTTAAAAATACCAGGAACGTGCAACATCCCACGGAGCAGTGTATAGTTAAGCTTATAAGCTTTATCGTCCGATCAAAACCTACCATGGATTTCATCCGTTGGATATATGAGTACATGTATCGTTTTTTATCGCTTGGCGCTATATTCAGAACAGTGTTCACAGTATACTCATCATTTGATTTGTACCCATTTTCCATTTATTTGTGAACTAGTTTGTGAACAAACGCTCGTCGGTGTGTCCCTTTATCGAGGAGGAATAATTTGCACACCATTTTTTACGCTTGGCAAAACAGACTTAGAGATTAAAGTAAAAGATTTTTTACGAATATTGTTTTATATTGCTTTTATTGTAAATAATTCGATTTATTCGATATAGCTGCGTTGAACGAAACACATTAAAACAACTAAGTTGGCGAACTACTGTGTGGTTGGTGCTGGTTTTTGAAGTGAATTTTTGTTGCAGAAAACTTCATGGAATTTGAGAGAAATGATTTTACATATCCAAGGTATGTTCAATAGAGAAAAGTCTGTCAGTGAAACCATTTCAGTGAATTGGTTCAATTTGGTAATTCGGTAACAGGCACAAATACCAAAGAAATATTAATAAAGAGCTAATGCTGCTGCTGTATGGAAATACTTATAATGAATATCGCTTGAAACTTCTGCTAAAGCTATTAAAATTTTAAACAACTTTGAAATACATTAACCAATGTGTGTTCGTCTTATTTTGAAATATCTGCCACATTTTAAAACTATCAACTGAGAAGTATTAATACCGACTTAAGCGTTCAACTCTAACAATTTATTGCCGATTTCAGAAATCCCGTTTTATGCATGAAATATATAGCGTTAAATTGCTGTCTAAAACAATGCATCAAATGTACCACTTATGTGACGACATGAATTCGAATGTTTTTGAAATGAATATAAGTTAGTGTTGAGCGCTTAGCATGTACTTTAAGTGAATTATATATATTCAACGAGGAAATAAAGTGCAACCATAAATCTTCTTACATTATTGGATCAGAGTAGCATCATTCACATGCACATGAACTGTACAAAAATCAAATGAAGAAATTCACATTTTAAACAGCTTTGCGAAGAGCATGTTAAATATTTTATCAGCCATTTTCTCTTACCACTTTCAATTAATCTCAAATGTATGTATTTATATAAATACAATGCATGCACATGCACACCACAAATGCCGAATAGTTCAAAAGCATTGAACAACATGCAGTGGATAGTTATAATTTTGACAAATGTGTTATTATAATCACTAATTATCAATTCGAACGTTTTATTTACATTCACGGAGGTGTTGCATAAACGATGTACAACAAAATATCGTATATACTACTATTTGTTTTGTTACATAAGATGTTTTTTTTCCATTCTGAATCTACATTAAGCTTATAAGCAAAGAATTCGAATTCGTTTGATGTGTGATATAGCAGATGGTATTGCTAACATTATTTGTGAACATTTAAAGTAAAATAATGACTCAGTTGATTTATTTTTGAAGAGTCTAAAAACATGACTTATATTTGCACCTTGTCCTTGGACCTTTAAAAAATTCTGATTAGTTTTCGAATAACCATGTCCTTTTTTGACTGTTCGCAAAACGAATAAATTTTCTAATCATCATAAATATTGTAGGTTAATTTGAATTACGTGATTGTACCCAAAACTAATATTGAGAGCCGTAAATATAAATGAAGAGAATTGCACTCGTATATTTATTCATAGGAAACAAATAAAGAGATAAAATTCAGAAGCAGTGAAAAATTTGACCCTCATTCAAAAGAAGTTTTTGGTGTAGTTTTTTTATGTAATGAATAAATTTGTTGCTTCAATGAGTGAATGACTCTTTAATTTTAATCAAAATCTGGCATTAAAAGAACTCGTAAAAAGAATAAATTAACTTTTAAAATGTTCAAATCAGCGTGTCTGCAATTAATGATTTTTATTATGAATTCCAGTTCAGGTGAATGTTTTTGTGCCAATAAAATCCTCGTGAATAAAGAATTCCAAAAACAGTCACTGTCAACATTTTATGTCGTTGCTTTTCCATCTTCCACGCATTTATTTGCACGTAGGGTGTACTCAAATCTGTGTAATATGAAATTTTTCTCTATTTATTTGACTGGCCAAAGAACATAATCATATACATACATATTTATTGCACCCGGAAACATAGCAATGAATCATATCCACCCATTCAGACGCACACATACCTTTTTCTCTGATTCTCTTTTATGAGAAAAGTTTTTGGTTCGGACAAAGCCTTGAATCCATCGTCCAAATTTATTGGTTTATTTTTCACGTTCAAGCGATTTATGTTTTTTTTTTTTTGGTGAAAATCACAAAGAAAGTATGAATATTTTAATTTCGTTATGCCATTATTTCCGCATATATACGTTAAATTGGCTTCAGCAAAGTTCATGAATAAATCATTGCGAGTAGAGAACCTTGTTTACGGTATTACTTATAGCATGATCAACAGCAACGGTTCAGAATCGAATAGTTTGCATTTTTAAGAATAGAATGTATGGATAAAATGATTCTACTGAAATTGACGGAAGTTTAAATGGGAAATCCTCTATTTGCTGTCATGTCCGCAGTGTTCAATTGTTTGTTAGCCAAATCAATGAATTGTATTCAGATTCTAAATTTTTAGATTAAAATTCTGAATTTTAAAGAGCACACGCATGAACAATGGGAATGGGTGAAACTGACGAAAAGGACACGCGGATAGTTTGAAACCTGCCAATTAAAAGATAATTGAAAAATCCCATGGGAATGTCAATCATTCCAAAACTTCGGAAGATAGAAAACTCATCAAATATTACTTTTTAATTTGAAATCAGTTAAGTGAAAATGATAATACTGTGAAAATGATAGCTACCTGAAAGCTGATTGTTTCGTGGAATTTAAAAAAAAAAAAAAAAAAAAAAAACAATATGAAAATCGATCCATGGAATTTCGATGTATTTCATATTCTGGTGTTTGGGTCAATCATTTATACGTTGTAAAAACGAATTCCATTTTATATTTTTTCCCATTCACAGTTGGGAACAATTAAAAACGAACAAAAAATTGACAAATGAAAAAGAAATCAAGCAATTGAAAACTATAGAATGACGTTTAATTTTGACATTTATTTCGTTGTCAACGAATCATTAATCAAACGCCAGTCCATTTTTGTAATTTTACAATCAATGTTTTGCTGAGGAATGTCAACATGAAAACTCTTTGTATTGAAAACAATTGAAGCTCACTTTTTTCTGCAGTTTCGAAAAGCTTGTGATGTCAGTGACAAATAATTCACAGCATTTTGAGCTGATTTATTGCACATATTTTGTTTTTTTTTTCTGTGCTGAACTGAACATTCTGACAAAAAATAGCCATTTTATCAATTAATCGTGAGTTGAAGATCTACTCATTTGCACGTTTCATTTAACACTGCTGAATACAATTAGTTACGCTGTATTACGATAATAAGAGCGTGAGATTAACGAAAAGGTTCCAAATGCCCAATTATTCATCAAGCATTAAGGTAAATGTTTTTCTCTCACCATTACCTCGGACTGAAAAGGTTTTGTTCAGCAAAAATCGTTTCCCCGAGCTCTCACGATGTTTTGGATGCGCACACCGGAAAATGACGCAATCGCACTTAAGAAACCGCCAAGGGAACTCATTTTCATTTTAATGAGTGGCGGTTAAATTTTTCGCGTGAATATGTTTTAAGTAGTTTAATCTAAATACAACTCTGAATCTATTGAATGAACGAAATATGGAGCACCAATTTCCATTGCAAGAAGCTCACATAACGTGCGGTTGCTGGAGAACATCGTGTAAATTGTTTGAAGTGTTATAAAACGATAAAACGAATTGGGCCATATAAATGGATAGTTTTCTCTCTTCGCGCCATTTTTCCACATCTAATAAAAATAATCGTTTGGAAGAGCATAAACTACTTCATTGTTTAACGATTGAGGCGCACGGGGATCCAGACCGAATGGACGATTCGACAAGCACCAAACATTTCATCTGCCCGAACGAAGAACTGTCTGAACGGACAGCAAATTATGTGGCACAAAGTGTGGCTCACTGAAAATACCATCAAATGGATGAACACTACCAGTTCCTAGCCGACCAAGTATAAGAATATATTCTTATGTATCAAACGAAAATGTTCCGCATCAGCAACACTGTTGTTGCAGTTAAACGTTAATGTCGTTTTTCTGCGCCATCACATGGTCGTTTTTGTATTTGAATGGTTATTGCCCAGAGAACATTTTATGAAGGAATTCAACAAAAAAAAGGAATTCTTTATGCATCATCAAATGCGCGGCTATGATATACATAAACTGCTGCAACTTATTTCAACCGAACATCATCTTCAATTCGATGACGGAGAATATTCTTGACTCAAACTATTCGAGCCGATGGCAAATAGGAAAAAAAAAACAGTGAACGAAAAACGGGCAAGTCATTCAATTTCCATAACCATTTTAACATTGCACTTATTTTGTTCGAACGGCGAAAATTATTTCTGAGTTTATTTCACACAAAAATATATTCAAAAAAATTACAAAAAATATCTTGAACAGGCACTTCAAGCAATGCACCGATGTGATAAAATAAACGGAAAAAGAAAACCGCGATGGACTAAAAACAGGTTTGCATTTTCGGCTCATGTTGCTTTCGCTCATTTTCGTAGCTCAATAAAAATTCAATTTAAAAATGAGAACAATGCAACGGGAACCAAGCGACAGAGAAAGGAAAAAAATTGTGTAACGAAGAACATAATTTATGGTGGTCTGTTGCATACTTAAAGAGTTAAAGTTAGAGAAAAAAATCCAGTGAAATGCGGAACGAAGAAACTGGAGGCCACGCCACTCTACACAACTCTATAATGCTATTTGTGCCCGGAGTCATTCAAGCCGCAAAATGAAAAGCCACTGGAACTCAATTACGTTTGTTGACGCTCATTTAATCTCTTTCGCCTCTTCCGTGTTCGTCATTGATGGCTGGCAATGTGCTTGAGTTTGGCCAAGGTTTGCCTGGAAAAAAGATCGCAAGCATCAGGCTCGCGTCGCAGTTAATTTGAATATGCTTTCCGAATATTTGAATTGACCCGTTTTTTGCATCCATCCCAAGGACAGTGTCCTTATTGAAATGCTCCACCAAAAACCATTTGAAAATAACTCATTTTGCCAACTGTACAGTTTCCACTCATTTTAAAGACCATTCTGTGGGCTCAAGTGGTTGATGAATGTTGATTTGTGGCAAATTATTCATGGCTTAGTTTCGTATTTAATCAGCATCCAAAGTCAATTTGCTCAGCATTCAAACGGAATGAATTCATGTATGCGAAATTCAAATGGCGAACGAATCGTTTAATTTCAACTCAAGTATCCGCATGTTTATTGTTGTTATTTCGTTTTGAATAGAGTTATGTTTTATGCCCAGAGCATTCGGTGCGTTTTAGTATTTCATTTTCACGAGACAACTTGGCAATATTTACTATTGGCAATAAGTTTGTGATGACACAAAACTCTTTAATCTTCACGAAGTTGGCGACTCAACTCACAGAACGCGATTCAATCTCAATTTGTGGCCATGATTTATATGCTTGAATGGCAATGATAGCGTTTAACTTGGTGCTACT
>JACCIW010000027.1:0-23624 GCA_030463065.1 Aphidoletes aphidimyza
TCTATACGCTACATGGGAGTTTACTATGAAAGTCTCGGAAAGCCGGTAGTTTGCATACAAAAAATCGAAAAATATTTTTTCACGTTTTCAAGCCGATTTCTATACGCTACATGGGAGTTTACTATGAAAGTCTCGGAAAGCCGGTAGTTTGCACACAAAAAATCGAAAAATATTTTTTCACGTTTTCAAGCCGATTTCTATACGCTACATGGGAGTTTACTATGAAAGTCTCGGAAAGCCGGTAGTTTGCATACAAAAAATCGAAAAATATTTTTTCACGTTTTCAAGCCGATTTCTATACGCTACATGGGAGTTTACTATGAAAGTCTCGGAAAGCCGGTAGTTTGCATACAAAAAATCGAAAAATATTTTTTCACGTTTTCAAGCCGATTTCTATACGCTACATGGGAGTTTACTATGAAAGTCTCGGAAAGCCGGTAGTTTGCACACAAAAAATCGAAAAATATTTTTTCACGTTTTCAAGCCGATTTCTATACGCTACATGGGAGTTTACTATGAAAGTCTCGGAAAGCCGGTAGTTTGCATACAAAAAATCGAAAAATATTTTTTCTTGTTTTCAAGCCGATTTCTATACGCTACATGGGAGTTTACTATGAAAGTCTCGGAAAGCCGGTAGTTTGCACACAAAAAATCGAAAAATATTTTTTCACGTTTTCAAGCCGATTTCTATACGCTACATGGGAGTTTACTATGAAAGTCTCGGAAAGCCGGTAGTTTGCACACAAAAAATCGAAAAATATTTTTTCACGTTTTCAAGCCGATTTCTATACGCTACATGGGAGTTTACTATGAAAGTCTCGGAAAGCCGGTAGTTTGCACACAAAAAATCGAAAAATATTTTTTCACGTTTTCAAGCCGATTTCTATACGCTACATGGGAGTTTACTATGAAAGTCTCGGAAAGCCGGTAGTTTGCACACAAAAAATCGAAAAATATTTTTTCACGTTTTCAAGCCGATTTCTATACGCTACATGGGAGTTTACTATGAAAGTCTCGGAAAGCCGGTAGTTTGCACACAAAAAATCGAAAAATATTTTTTCACGTTTTCAAGCCGATTTCTATACGCTACATGGGAGTTTACTATGAAAGTCTCGGAAAGCCGGTAGTTTGCACACAAAAAATCGAAAAATATTTTTTCACGTTTTCAAGCCGATTTCTATACGCTACATGGGAGTTTACTATGAAAGTCTCGGAAAGCCGGTAGTTTGCACACAAAAAATCGAAAAATATTTTTTCTTGTTTTCAAGCCGATTTCTATACTGTTCGCACCGCTCCACAAAAATGAATGCAAAATGTACATCTACTCACGCAGAGTAGATGTACATACACAACCACACACCAAGAAGAGAGAGAGCACAGAGAGAGAGAGAGAGAGAGAGAGAGCAGTAGCAGCGACACTATAATAAATCAAGAAATAAAGTAGTTGTTCGATAGACATCGATGAATAAAGACCATTTAGCATTACAGCCTAAAAGCCAACCATTGTTTTATTTGATAATTTATTCTTTACAGGAATAAACATGGTCCTTCGAATCGTCAAAAAAAAAGAATTGACAGTGATTGTGTAGTGGCAGATTGTTAAAAAAAAAAAGTGAATAAAATTGAAAAAGCAGCTCAAATTCACGATATGATGGCAGCCAAAGACAGATGGCTAAATCAATTCAAAAGATTCATGCAGAATCGAATTTCATGCGTAAGACAAATTGCCACACACAAGCACAACATTTTCAAATACAGGCTGGCTGCTGTGATAATTTTGTTCGAAAACATTGATTGTCAAACGAGTTTGTATAACGAATTTAATGCTTTCGTTACAAATACTAAAATCCAACAACTCATGTCGGCTCAAAAAAAAAAAACAAGCAGACATTCGGTATGCGGAATTTCAATCGGCTCAGATGAACCGTTATTAAAATCGCCAAAATGACAATATTTGAGAACGTTCAATATGCTGAACAAGAATACAAATTTGGTTCAAAGCAATGCATTGTCATGAACATCGAAAAACAAAAATGTTGAAATACCCACCGAAAAACATTCTAAAAAAAAAAAAACTGCTAAATGCATGCAGCAAAAAAAAAAAAGAGATGCTTTGTTTCCCCTCTCGAGTGAGTCGAAATATATGGTCAAGCGACAATATTCAGAAACACCCGATCATAATATAAATGCGAACAATGCCATGCATTTATCCAAATCTATGGAAAGTTGAACGCAAATAAAATGACAAGCAGCATTCATTTCATTTAATTTGAAGCACATCGATCCAAGCACACGATGTCAAAATGCTGACTTTGCAATACATAGCATGCAGCTAAAAAGACTGTACAAAAATTCCACGAAAGCAACATTTCAAATAAGCATGGATTCAGAAACGGAACGCACATTCAAAAAAAAATATGATTTGCCTCGGTTCAATCGATGAGTACCGTTTGAGCAAGACGCGCACAGTTCAAACTGAACAAAAGAGAATAAAAGAAAGAGGGCGGAGCCACGCGCTGCTTGCTCTCTTACACACTCAATACGTTCAAGTGTGCCTAGTATCATGCAGATACACAGCCATGCGCTTATATGTGTAAGTGTTGTTCAGCTCAGTGCGAATATGCCGACATGCACACGAAGCGAAAAAAAAAAAAAACACGTGCTCTCGTGGACAGTCAAAGAGAATTCAAACAACACTCAGTTCGAACCGGCTTCCAAAGCAACAAGTCCATTCATTTCAATACGGAAAATAAAAACACAAGTGAAATCATATTAAAACGGAAATAAACGCTATTTCTCATTACCAAAAGACAATAAAATAGATATTTGGTAAATTCATATTCACGGACAATTTGGTGTTGATAAAACGCAAATCCAATAAGTTGAATTCAATTCCAACAAAGTGAATCACTCGTGTTCAAAAGTGAACTGAATCTCATAAGCATTGACAATTGAAAAAGAAAATAGCAAAAACACACGTACAGTTGCAGTTCCAAAAGTGAGTCAAAAAAAAAGTGAAATCACAATTTGCATGCAGCAATTGGAAATTTGAATCTACGTGTAATCTCTGCAAAATAAAATTTTTTTTTTTTTGTGTGTCGACCAATTGTGATTGAATCGGCTCGTTGCATGTGAGCCGTAAGTGTAAGCAACACCAGCTCAAAGAATTTTAATGCAAAACCACATTGCGACTGGCATCAGATGAAACGCATGTTTGTCGGCACCAAAAAAAACATAAAGAAGTGAATTTCAGGCAGAAATTCACAGTTAAAAAGAAAAAAAGAAAGATTTCACTTTGAATTTCGTGTCGTGTTAGCGTGTGTACAAATGTCACAGACAAAATTGAGATTTTAATGCAAAATTTGAACACCAAAGAATAAAGTCAACACAACTTGAAATCAAAAAAAATACGAATTTCATGCAGAAATATATGTCTGAAAAACCAAATAAATTTCACTTTGAATTCCGTTGTCGTGTTATTGTATGTACAAAGTGCACAGGCATAAATGAGATTAGTAGAGTAGCAATGTCTGTTCTGGCACACCATGCGAACCCTAACCTTCCGCACACACTTTAATGTGCAAACATGACCTTCCGCATTCACACGCATGCGCAGAGTCTCGCTCTCAGTCTCACGCATTCACACGCATGCGCAGAGTCTCGCTCTCAGTCTCACTCACTCACTCACAGTATCGCTCTCGGTCTCATTCACACTCACAGTCTCACTCACACTATGCAAACATGACCCTACACATCATTTAAAAACGTGCACGCATGCTCACAGTCTCGCTCACACACATCACTCACACTCTCGCTCTCAGTCTCACTCACATGCATGGTATAGAAGCAATATGCTTATGCATGCGTATGTGCTCTATGCACATGCATGCATGCATACGTGTATGCATCCATATACAGCGCACACTATTTTTTAAATGCGAGGGGGAAATGCATATGTGCGTATACGCACATATGCATTACTCGTTAAAGTTTTAGATGCGTGTTAATGAATGAATGAATGAATGAAATGAGATGAAATGAAATGAAATGAAATGAAATGAAATGAAATGAAATGAGTGAATGAATGAATGAATGAAAAAAATATTTTTTTCTATTCCTCTTTGAATTTTTTTTGTGTATCAATCAATGCTCATACACATACTCTGATGCTGCACAGAAGCAATATGCTTATGCATGTGTGTATGCTCTATGCACACACTATTTTAAATGTGATGGTAAAATGTGCTCTAACTCTGAAATATCTTAAAAAAAGAGAATAAAACAAATCAAAAAAAATTTCACACAAAAACACACAAAGTTTTTATTTATTTTTCATTCAAAATACAATACATTTTTTCTGATTTTTTTAAATTTTTAGATTTGACAAACAAATTTCTGTTTAAAAAAAAAGCAAAGTTTAAAATGCAATCTTTTTTTTTTAATTTTTTCAATCATTTTTTTTTTTATTTTTTATTTTTTTTTTTGCACACAAAATAGAAAAAAAAGAATAAATAATAAACTAAAATGAAGTGACAGACCCATTTACGTTTACAATGCCACCCTCCATTATGCAGGAGCTGGCACAAACCCAACATGGGTCACAGTCACTATCTTTTACACAAGTACTGTAGATTTGTTTTTCAATTGTAGCGGTGGAGTTGGTGTTGGTAGTGGTTGTAGTGATGTTTTTAGTGTCTTTATTTTTTACAAAACACCAGTCTGCTGAGTATAACCGCGGTCCGCAGTTACTCCAGCAATATCCTTCAATGCAGCCAAAATTATTCAACTCGCAGTCAATTGACTTACGCGCAAGCCTTATTTCATTTGCTCGGGCGTTCGTCTCTTTAATATAATTATCTGCAACAGATGTTATAACTCCTGCAGTCGCCATTGCCGCAGTCCAGCCTGCAATTTTTCCAACTACAGGCAATATCACGCCAACCCCCCGGGTTTTTCTCGATTTAACTTCGACGCTTTGATTTGATACCAATTTGATTTTTTTTAAAACTTGATTTCCAAGTACATCGATCAAGAATAATGGAACCGATCGCGTTTTTCGTGATACACGTACATGCATCGGCACACTTCGATTACTTTTTATCAAAACTGCATCTAACGGTTTATTGTACACTTTCTTATTTTTTACCAAGTCATTGTATACATTTTTAAGGGAATCGCTCATTTTATTTATAAAAACTGTAACCGTTGATAGCACTCCCTCAGACAAATTGAGTTTGGGTTGGGTTTTTGACATTACTGTGTACAAAGTTTTTACACTATTTCTTTTTACACGAATATCATGGTCACTTTGTTCACTCATTGGCATGAAATTGTATTCATTTACCACACACAAAATAATAAATAAAGCAAAAATTACTTGTTTTACACTCATGTTGAAAAAAATTTGTTTTTTACGTTTAATCCTTTTTTATTTTTTAAAAATGTTGTTTTTAGCAATGTTTTGCTTTAATGCTGTTGTGATGACGATTAAATTCACTGATTTTACACTTTTCTCAAAATATTTTTGTGTTAATTTTTTTTGTTGCAACGCGGTTGATGTGATGATGATGGTGATGATTTTGATGCAGTATTTTCTATCAGAGTGTCGGCAAAAGACTGAATGAATCAAATTTCACTCTTCTTCAGAATCAGAATCAGAATCAGCGTTCCCAATACGATTAACAATCCCCCTCTCATCATCAGCATTTTTATTTGCAAAACTTCTACCCCTCGTCATTGTCCATACAATAGATGGTGTAGCTCTTGATGTTGAAGTTGTTGTTGAAGTTGTTGTTATTTTTGTAACCCTTCTTCGTACATTGGTATAATTTCTAGTTGCAGCTGTTGTCATTGTTGCACCCCTCGTTGCTATGGTGACACCAACCGTTCTATGATTATTCCTAAACGAAACAGTTGGTACAGATGATGCTGTTCTTGTGCTTGTTTTTCTCACCCTAAATGGAACTGTTGGTATAGCTCTTGTTGATGTTCTCCACCCCATTCTACGTGCATTAGTTGTATACATATATATGTTATCATATTTCGTAGTCGTTGCTGCTGATGTTTTCACTATTGTTCCCGTTGCTATGGGAAATCTTGTTGTTGTTCTATATATATTTGCTGCTACAGTTGATGCAGTTCTCGTTACTATGGGCAATGTTGTTGTTGATGCCGTCGTTGTTACTATTGGTATACTAGTCGTTTTATAATCATCACACTCACTTTGATCGATTTTTGTTGTTAATGTCGATGTGACGCTTTCCGATGAATTAATATTTTGTCATTTATCCAATCCAACCCAATTGCCTGGAGCTCTTGTTGTTGTTGTCGTTGTTGTTCTTAGCTCAATACTTTCTTTCAAATTTTTATTTTCACTATTATTGTCCGAAAATGTGTTTTTTGCAACAATTAAACCGCCAACACCAGCTGAACCAATTGCTGCATTTTTAATGTACTTTACCATTTGCGCAGAATTTGGTATCAATCTATATCTCACATTTATAGGTTGACGCTGTGGTTGCATGCTAAGCTGCCCCATATTTAATGTAGACGCTGCCTGTCTGTGTAATGTATTTGTTCCACGCATTACTGCAGGAGAATTGGCAGTATTTAGTGTTGATGATGAAGCCGATGATGATAATGAAACCTGCGACTGAAAATTTGTAGTAGCGATTGAATTTACTGATGATGTTGAAAAATGGAATGGCCGTTGTCGAATTGATCCTAATGTACCCGAGCTTGATGACAAAGCCATTTGTCGACTTTGAATTGGTAGTGTTTGTCGCGTATTTGAAAATAATTTAAAGCGTGCTTCAATATGATTTGATTTAAGTATACAAAAGACCAAAAGTCCAAACACAATTCGTGATTTCATAGACATGATGCCGTCAGGATTGCTAAAATGAAACTGAGATAAAATGTTGTACAATACAACGGCAGCGGATTGAAATTTTTTTTACTTTCTCACTAAGAGGGGGTGGGCCGAGAATGAAATTACGCATGAGCAAGATCTAAATGCAATAGCTAAAAAAAAGAGACCCTGAAATAAATTAAAATGAAATGAAACCACTTTTTCTTTCACGTTTACTCAAAAAATCTTTATTTAAAAGAAAAAAAATGTATACAAAAAATCGTCAATTAAATGATATCTTTTTCTAGAGTCCATGAATTATGTTCTGGACCAAAACCAAGCCATTTTACATATGCTCTTCCATTGCGCCTACGAATTATTTTCTCAACTAAATAAACATTTGGCTGCTTAGCCAATTGAAGCTCTTCGGCATATACAGAACCTTTGATTTCACGATTTTGATAGTCCTCGAGCAGATATGTTATTGGATCTGTATTGTACTGCACTTTTCTAACTCTAAATATTTCAGTTGTCCAATTCGGAGTATACCCCTTGTCAAACACCATTCTATATTTACTTAATCTAACGTAATCGCCAACTTTAAACTTTGCTACTCGTGTTTGCTTCGGCTGACGATGGCTACAGCCATACAATGTACTTGCAGATGACCCTATTGATGATGATGATTCCACACGCTCATAATTGTAAACAGTATTGCGTAAATGCTGCTCATTCTCTGAATCCACTTCATTTGGTTTCATGCGTATGGTTCTATGCCTATACAATTTTTATGTGAGCATATGAAAAAAGAAAAAAATCAAAATCAAAAAGAAAATCCAGAGCTATAAATAGTTTTTTGAAATTACCATGTATTATTGTAGCTGTCAATTACTTGCTGTAAAATTTTTAGCCATTTATAATTTCCCTGCATGCTGAACTCCATATACAGACGTCGTTTAATTGTTCGAATCAATCGTTCAACTATACTAGCTTTCATTAAGCTAAATGTTGAATAGTGATTGATTTTATACTTTTCAAGTAATTGTTTCATTGAATTGTTGTAAAATTCTTTGCCATCGTCTGTTTGTAGATTGCTGATTCTGATATTTTGATGCCACAGCATGACTTTTCGAATGATTTTTTCCATTGCACGAGCCGTCTCTCGACCCGTCTTATCCATCAACGGTTCTGCATAAGCCATTTTGGTAAATACATCAATGGCTAGTAGAATATATCTATAACCTCGATTTTCACGTTTATATGGCTGCATTTCAATCAAATCTGCTTGCAGGGTGTCAGCGATTCCATACATCGTATACTTGCGACGTTGGAAATTTTTCGGTGCATAACGATGAATTTCTCGAACAACTTGTAGCTTACTCATAATTCTCTCTATCTCTCTCTCTCTCTCCACTCTAACGTGGTACTAATGTGAATGCAGCACTTTATGTAATTGTATGTGGATTTATATTTTTCGTGAGACTATGCTATCGAATGGCGAATATGTAAATTCATTATCATATATAATTAGACAATATGCTGCAGTATTTGCGGGGATGTTTTTTGTAGCCGTAATCTCAACTCTTATATCAACCGAACTATCAATGACAGACTCATCTGCGCGTGATGTGTCAAAAACAAACAATGGCGAGAGCTGAAAATGTGAACAACTTAAAGCGAATGGATTCACTCCCTCAACACCGTTGTAAAAAGATGTTTGAATGTTTGCATAACTATTAAATAGTTCGGTAAATAGTCCATTAACTATGTCGAGATTGTTCATATTATATGGATAAATCTGTGAATTCAAATGCAAGCGTACTCCCGACACATCGCAATTATCAAATTTCGATGCATCCTGAACGCGTACACCATTTCGATTAGTTTGAAAACCGACCACTACATATCTTGGTTTTTGTATATGTGATACAGTTTTTACTGCCCATATGTGACTCATACTTTGAGGCAGCGTCGCGTATTCCATCATATCCATTGAACGATGTTGTATTGCTATTTTGCGATTTTTTGCTAAATAGTTCATCATATTCAATTTCATGCGATCGGATAATGTGATGTGCGGCATCTTCCATTCAATCTTATTCACAGCAAGGGTGACTGTTGAGGCTGTTGCAGCCGCACCACCACCATGAGTACAATCAAGGCTTTGTCGCGCACGATTCAAAATCAGCTCATGTTTACAGTTTAAAATAATTTTCCTATAATCATCACAAAATCCAAACCAAGCGCTTAACGGTATTACAACATCATATCTTTTCACGGTTGTAATGGGGTCATTCCGAGGCGATGTTTTCTCAAATGATTTACAAAAATTGGCATATCCACCCAGATGCGATTCACGTGCAGCAATCAACAGCTTCATTGTTGACGCCCGCCCAACATTTCTCACGCGATCAATTTCAACACCATTCAATTCATAACGTACATCACTGAACAGAAACGATGCATAATTGTTGATAAATTTTACTTCTACATCAAGTTCACCATGATTGCCAGCAGATGTCGCAGTTAATTGCATATAGATATACGACTCACTTGGTAACAAAAATGAATCTTTACTTTGAATAGCAATTCGCACCTCGTCCGATTCACCGAATGTTGTAGTGTACGGTGCATATGGATAAAACTCCTTCCGTATGATGGAATCATCGTGAACGGCTAGCGTGTCAATACTAAGAATGTTATTGGTAACCATTTTTTTCGCTCTTAACGTTTTTTAACTCGAAGTCCAAGTCTTTTCAAAAATTTCACGTTTTTTGCACTAAGTCTTTTTTTATGCGCACCACCCTTCGAGACCTTTACCCGATTAATTTTACGTTTAACAACACGTCTTTTTTTGTGTGTACCACGCTTCGAGGTCTTTGCCCGAATACTACTTTTTTTCTTTTTGCCAACACTTTTATAGCTTGCAGCTGATCCAAAGGAGCTATTACCGTTGTCATAAATTAACATTATGCTATTTTAAAAATCATTCACTTTCTTGATATGAATTCGGCAACTAATTTGTTCACCACGAAAATCAATTAGACCACCGTTTTGGTCAACAATGGTAATTTGTATACTTTGCAATCGCTTCTCCGTAATTGGTAAATAGATGATATGCTGCGGTACTTCGATGAATTTATAGCCAGGGCTCACTTTACAGTGTGAAAATTGGTGAATTGTGTGACAGTGTTTACCGTTTATATAGGACCCCGACACAATATCACACTCTACTCGTATTACATCAACTTGTGTAATTTTCACAATAGTATTGCTCCAATATCCAACGTTTTTCACGAATTTTGAGAATCTCTGTTTTTGGAATCCAATTACATTCAAAACTGAACCACCAATCCACTCAATTGCTGTATTAAATGCGATTCGTACTTTTGATGTGCCCACGCTGATTTCATATGTGAAATTGATTTGAACAGTCGCAAGTTCGGACTTTAAACACTTGAGTATATCCTCAACCTCATACGCTCCTGTAGGCAATGAAATTGTTTTCTCTTTCACCACTGAATTTATAGTATCTTTCCCCTTGGCATCTTTTCTCCTCTCAGTCACTGAATATTTAAACTTGAAATCACTATTTTGACCTTCTATGATGTTTGGTATTGAATTGTATGATGTAAAGTCCAACAGTCCGCAGCAATAGTTGCTATTTGGATCAAGCACAATTTCCGGGCAAAAATTAGCTTGCAACACTGATGATGTACCCGTAAAAGCGACTGTGAACGATGTCATATCGATCAATCTACTGATGTGCTTATAGCAGTGAAATGGTCTTTTATATATTTTTTTGTTGCCAAAAATCGTGTAGAAACCTCAAACATAAATGTCCACAAATAGTAGTTCCATATTCCTGATACCTTTGAGCATTATAGTAAAGGTTGATATTATCACCCAAATAGTCGACAACTTCAAGCGGAGGTGCTAATTTTCCAAACGAATCGAAATACAAAGCCGTATCAAATTTTTTAGCTAGGGCTGTCCAATGTGTTCCATCTGTTTGCGAACTACCATGATTTAAAATCCAACACTCTTGTACTGCAGGGCCTGTTTTTTTTAATAATGTATCGCGCATAAATACACCGTGAAAGTGCGGGATTCTCAGTTTTACAGCTAAATCCAAGATATCAAAGTTACTTAATGGCACAATATTTTGTTTTCTTGTTTTGAACCAATGTCGACGTTGACGTTTCATTATCACTGCTGTTGGTGTGGTTTCAAGTAAAAACCTGCACCTTTAACCTTTGTATCTGGTTTATATACTAATTTAAGACCGCGACCAATTTTCTTTCCACTACACACGATATGACCAGATGAGTGTGGACGATGACGTCGACTTTTCGTTTCAAGTCGCTTCTTTGCAATATCAATATCTTTCATAGCTTTGACAACGCCTGCAGTCGAGGCACTAATGCCACCAATAGCACTCAATCCGCTTAATATAGGTAAAATTGGTTGAAGACTTGCACCGAATTTTGGTAATTTCAAAACTCTGGGAATTTTCACGGTTTTACCTCGCTTCACATCTCCAACACTTTTAATGGCTGCTTTTATGGTTTCATTCAATGGTGTTGATTTCAATTTTGACTTTTTAATGCTCTCTCTTCCAACACGAACCAATTTACTAAACGCAATTGAATTTTTTGTTGTTGATTTTTTTACACGACTTTTCATTTTTCTTTGTCTATTTGCACGAGCGCCCAGTCCCATTCCAATTTTTGTCAAACCAACTTTAGCACCCATGAGACCTGCAACCAATAGTGCAGCTACTCGTTCATCCGGTTTGGCGTCCCTTGAATATACTCGCCCAAATGCTTGATGAATCAAAACTTTATCTGCTTTGCGACGGCTTTTTGAATCTCCACAGTTTGCGTATGCTAAATCGTGGTGTTTACAAGCAACATCCAATTTATTTTTCCCCGGATCACCGCGTGCTAAACGTTCTTCCAATTTAGTACCCGGTCCTGCGTACTGGTATGTAGGTATATGGATCTCAGGCAACTTATTTATAATGCTATCAATTAAACCATATGCCTTCTTCTTTTTATTGTCAATTGACGCCATATCACGAGAGTAAACAAAAATACACGACCTATTTTCTTCAAATCTCAACCACAATTAAAGAGTATCGTGTATAAATTCACGCTTTATATGCTTTTTTGATTTAGTTATAAACAAGATGCGTTTCGTTAAACAATCGCTTGAGATTCCGGTTCGGAATAATGACAATCGCACATGTGTTGGTGGGTGTGCACCAAAAAGACACAGTGACCTGTTGCCAAACAATGTGCGTTGCATCATTGCGGGACCATCGGGTTGCGGTAAAACAAACGTTCTTTTGAGTTTAATTGAAAGTGAAAATGGATTAAAGTTTGAAAATATATACATTTATTGCAAAACATTGGAGCAAGATAAATACAAATACTTGGAAAAAATATTGCGGCCAATAGAGGGCATTGGATTTCACACATTCAGCTCATCGGAACATGTGTTAGACCCCAGTGAAATGGCCAAGAATTCACTCGTTGTTTTTGACGATGTGATCAACGACAGCGGAATTAACAGAGACATTGTTCGCAATATATTCACGCTGGGTCGACATCGATCCATTGATGTTGCATATTTGGTTCAAAGCTATACCAAACTTAATAAGCATTTGATTCGTGACAATTGTAATTTCATAATATTGTTTCGACAAGATGACACAAACCTCAAACATGTATACAATGATATGGGCGTAAACGCTGACATGAAATTTGATGAATTTCGAAGCTTTTGTTTGGATTGTTGGAGACAGAGATATGGCTTTGCTTGCATTTCACTCGAGCATGCTAGAGATTCGGGTCGCTATAGAAAAAACTTTGAACAATATCTTCAATTGTAGCAGCAGCAGCAGCAGCAGCAGCAGCAGTGTATAAAAAGTTGCGATTAGTTGAGAATTAATTCAGTATTTAATCATCTCTAGATGGAGGTATACACATAATTTTGTCAAAATGGATTATTCGTTATCGAAGCGTCAGATTTTATCAGAGCTAGATGCAACACGAAAAATTATAAAAGCCAAATTTAGACAAGCATATGGGGATCGCATGAAACGTGAACGGAAATTGCGTGAGACAGTAAAACCTATCGCATCGGAAATTGGTACTTTAAAGTCGTTCAAAGAGCTTAAAGGCGACAAAACTGGTCTATCGAAAAGTCTAATATTAAAAACAGTCTTTAAAAAAATGAACGATGAGAGAGAGAAGAGAGATAATATCACACCAGCTAGTGCGTTTGCAACACCTGCTATTTTTGACAATAGTTCTATTGCTAGTTCATCAAATAATGGTATTGGTAAATTTCAAACAGCAAGGAGAGGATATTTAAGAAAACCACTCTCAGAGCTGAAGAAACTGCAACGAAACCTTAATTTCGATTTAACTCCGACTTCGACATCAGCTTCAACATCAGCAAACCAGTCAAATGATGATGCATCAGCTTCAGCACCAGCAAACCAGTCAAATGATGTTGATGATAATAATATTACAAGTGTTGATTATTCAAAAAAAAATACATCACCAGGAATTGGTACAATAACTCGCAGTACATACAGGAATATTCAACCCATCTCCAATCGAACTCGTTCTAAATCGAAAATACTGGATACAAAAAGAGGAAAAGGGGTAAAAAAATCATTCAATGGTTTCGACTTTATTCCATACAATGTGAACAATCGTATCATTTATGAGTACTTTAACGACCCAAATGAGCTCTGCGACCGATTGCGATTATTAGTCTCATCAAAAATGGCCGGCAATACGAATCATATGCAAGAGATAAACTCAATCTTTGAGGAACTACATGAGCTTGGCTGTATTGATTGACGACAAAAATGTGGCATAGACAAGTGAAAATCATATTTTTCTATTTTATAGAATTGATATTGTTGTGGTGGTGGTGGTGGGGAGTGCATCCAAAATATATATATATATATATATATATTAGGAATAATCTAGCACCATGACTTAGTATCAATTTGAGTGTAAACAGCAACACAACCATGAGACTAAGATCAGATCAAAATAGAGTTTGTGTTAGTTTAAAAGGGACTTTTTTACACTCGGGTGAATTCATCTGCAAAGAGTTTTGTCTCATCGATTGTAATTCCGAGTATATTTATCACAAAATAGTAAAACCCTCAAGACCGCTCGAATCATTTGATGATCGCGATAGAAAACAGATTGATCGGTGTTTTAATTGGTGTCATGGTTTAAGCTACGAGGCCGGTGACATTACGCTAGAGCAACTCGCTGAAGAAGTTTACCCGAAATTAAAGCGAAAAAAAGTGATTGTAGAATATTCAAATCATGTTAGACTTCTTGAAATAATTTTCCGCAAATTTGATTCCATCAATTGGGAATACATAGGAGATTCATATTCTGCACCAAATCATTTATTCATATCAGATCCAATTGAAACTTGTAATTTACATCAAAAGCAAGGATTGTTTTATTGCTGTGCCAAGAAAAACGCAAAAGATCTAAAGAACGCCATAATTAAATTTTATTCTAATTAAAAATGGGTGACAACAACAGCAACATTGTAGACGTGGAAATTCTGAATTTAAGCGATTGCTTGAAAAAAAGTGAAGATTCGTGCTCCGATTACGTTTATGTGGATATCCAAGGATTCAAAACTTATGGCAATCGATTTATTTGCAAAGAATTTTGTCTAGTTGATGGGTCCTATATATTTCATACACTGATTAAGTCACCATATAATATTGAAAAGATGCCAGCATTATATCGACGTAAAGCAGACTGGATGACAAATAAATACCATCGTTTGACATTTGAGTGCGGCGATATGCATCGTATTGAACTTCAAGAAAAAATGTTTCCGAAATTGCAAAATAAAATAGTTTTGGTCAACGGCATTGAAAAAGTCATTTGGTTAAAGTACATGTTTCGGAATTGTGGTGAAATCGTTTGCCTCAATGTCGATGATCTGAATTTCGATTTGAGTCTTCGAAAGAGTGGACCATATAACATTTGTGACTATCACAATAAGATTTTTGGATGGAACGAGGGACCATGTGCCAAATCGACAGCATTAATGTTACAAGATTTAGCAAATAAGAACCATTTGAATTAATTCAAGCTGAAAAAAAAATGATGAAATAAAATAAATAAGCTGATTTTTGTGAAACCAAATCCATTGTCTTTATTTTTTTTATTCAAACTAATATACATATACAATAAAAAAAATTATAAACATTAATCATGAGACTGAAGACTGTAATGTCCATGAGCTAACGTATTGATGTTACATGGCAATATGTGACGCTTGTCATCAAAAGGACTTAATGCTATTTTGCTCTGTCTAACAGTATATACATTATGTAGCTTTGAGCGAAAAGTATTTTGATTTTTAACAATGACGCTTCTATTTGTTAAACAGTTTAAATAGTCGTCAAATGTTATTTCTTTTTTCAAAACACTTTTTTTTACGCCTTTTGCCTTTTTCATTCTATCAATAATGCCGGTGCGAACACAATACATTTTACTCCGCAATCCGACAAATGCTGTTATTATTTCCGAATTGAGCTCATCTTTAAATAGACCTGGCACCTTTTTATTCACACGCGGCATTTGGAATCTGTTTGGCTCAGGATAGTCGCTAGTATCGTATCTTTCCAAATTTTGTTTCATGTCTTCATAAAAATCATCTGTCTTTACATGTAAAATGAAACTGTCCGTGTCGGTGTATGCTAGGGTCACATTTTCGCCATATTTCCTTTTTAAAAAGTCGTAGTAGAACTCGTACATGATGACTTTTGATATGTCCAAGATTGCCATTCCAATTGAAATCGGTTTGTTCATTAGAATGTTGGTCTTTTCCAATTCAATAGCAACCAAATCCTCAGCAAAAATAGTGCTTTTCTTAAAATTCGGTTTGCTAATTAGGTTGCGAATTCCATACCGTCCATCCCATTCGGATTTCAAGCTGATATCCACTCGCTCTCTTACGTTCTCCATGCATTTACCTGTAATAGATAAAGTAAACAAGAATTAGTCTATGTATAACAAAATGTACAAAACAAAAAAAACCAAAAAAAAAAAAAAAACTCCAACTCACCAAAAATTGCATTATTGAGCAGTTTATAAAAATTTTTGTCAAAATCGTTGGTGGCCATCGCTCTGTAGTGTGTATTGAGCTCAATATACGACTTTAACCAGGCGCTTTGCTCAAACTTTAAGACACGATGTATTTTCTTCAAAATTAAACCATGTCGAAGAGCCAGTTTGAGCATTTTATAATGTACCACATAATTCTCCTTTTTAAACAGGGTGAGCAGCAGTTTTCTCACATTGTTAGCGTCGGGGACTGTTCTATTTTCTGCACAAAACGGGTAGTCATTGTGCAGATCATGTAAATTCGTGGGGTAATCCAAGTCGACCTCAAAAATGTACCCGCTACTGTCATTATCATCAAGGTCCATTATTTGTTGAACCGAAAACTCGCCATCATGCCATTGAAATCCCCGTAATGGTAATGGTTGCATCATCGAATATCCGTATAAGTTGTTACAATCGATGTATGCGAGATAGCTGGATTCTTTAGTGTCATCAAATGTCTCCATGTATTTATTATTAGCCTCAGCATGCCGTTTAGAGCATTGGCTAATTCCTCCTCGAATTCCTGAAAATTAGATTGATATGACATGTAAAAAGATGAAAATCGAGAAATTGTGTGTGTGTGTGTGTGTGTGTGTTAAATAAAATACCTTTTTCAATGAACAGCAACATATCCACATCCTTCAATAGCTCAATTTTCACCCCAGTATGACGTAACATTGCATCGAAAGAGAGTCCGGGTGCTGTGAAATAGTTGGCCGGATCCAGCTTGTAAATTCGATGACATGTTTTTCGGAAATTCTCAAAGACGATGGCCAAGAGACATACATCAACACGCAGGTAGAGGTCAGCATATTCACCAAGAGTCTGGATGCCAAATCGATTCCATACTTCGTGAGCAAAATTGTAGTTGACATCAGTAATTTCATCCTGTGTGAGTTGGCTGAAGAACGCTTGTTTTGGTGGCAATGCGGTTTCATCGAGCTTCTGCCATGAATCGACATAATCATAACAAAATACACCTTTGCGTTCCAATAGACGCAGTTTTTCTTCATCAGTTTCATTAAACTCATTTCGAAGCAGAGTTTTTTCTTCAGATGGGATTAATGATGCTAAATAGTCGAGCGATGATGCCATGAATCGAAATGAATCAATAAACTTGAATCTCATTTGCTCTCTGAAATCTTCTGAGCTATGTGCAACTGATTTTGTTAGAGAAATGTAGTTCTCTGAATTGATTGGAATTATTCGCAAGTCCCCATCAAATGCTGAAGCAAGCTCTCGAACAAGAAAATGTGAATCATAATGTGTCAAGTTGTGAAATACAACTGAAATTGTCTTAGAACATTGATATTGTAGATTACAATGCTGATGAGCAGCCCCTCGGAATTTTCCTGTGAAGTGGCAATGGTCTCTCACAATTGGTTCATTCTCTCTAAGCATAGGTTTTTCACAAATATGACACATTTCAGCACTTTGAAACTGTTGCTCTTCTTCTTGAGTCATTTGTAATGGTATAATTGTGTTGTAAATGGCATTTAAATTCATTGCTATGTTGTAAAGCTCATCGGCAAACCATTCCATGCAGTCGGGCCCACGTTTTGCTCTATAATATGATTTTGAATCGTCATATGAACATTTTAAATAGTATCCAACACTGTATGCCTCATGTTGCTGATATGCGACTGTTGATTCACTTCTGCAAAACTGTTGACTCGGTTGCTTTAAGAGCGTCTCAACGTCGGCATAAATTATGAACGGTTGCTGCACTTGATTTTTTATATTGTTAAATTCGACAAAATCATTCTGCTGCTCGGCTGTAGGCATTTGAATCGAACATTTGTTTTGTTTCATGCAGTTGATTCGATGAATTTCAAGTTTATCTAAACTTCTAAAGTGATTCAAACAACGATCACAAAATAAAAGTCTAGCAGTATTCCTCGAAACTTGGCTTGTAATCAACCGACTTAAATTTTTTATCCAACAATAATGTGACAGTCGTTCATTGACATCATCATCTTCATTTTCGGACGGTTTTGTTAACAACAGCAAATGAAGATGGTGTCTTTTCACTTCTTTTGTTAATCTTAGTGATGAAACTTTTTCTGATTCAC
The DNA here is from genome assembly GCA_030463065.1 of Aphidoletes aphidimyza. NCBI lineage: Eukaryota > Metazoa > Arthropoda > Insecta > Diptera > Cecidomyiidae > Aphidoletes > Aphidoletes aphidimyza. Next base: position 18,096 of record JACCIW010000027.1, read on the forward strand.
TATCGTAGCAGTACACATTTACGGATATTGATGGATTTAATTGCTCAAATTTATTTATTTGGGTAACTTTCACTGGAAATTCTATTCCATTAAAGTTCAATTCACTTTGATATTGTTGATAATTTGATACGCGTTGTGCATTGTGCTGTGATGGATATAATGCTGATAGAACAGCCCACTTAAAACATAGTTCGTCGTCATTTTTAACATTCACTATGGCTTTTTTCTTAGCCAGTTTCGCTGGGAGATCTATGTATGAAGAAGCGCGGAGTGGATCGTATCGATTTACCTGCACAACAAGCTCATTAATTTCCGAAAGAGTAAATCCTGATCCTCTCATCACCGCGTCTTCTATTTTTTTTATAACGACTTCAACCACATTTTCCATAAAATTGCTGCGGAGATCTGTTGAAACATCGATAGTGGTGCTCCCAGTATGTGTATAGAGCATTTGTTTCTCCTTTTTTTCCACCGCAGACTGTGCATTTTGAGCTGAACTCGGTCCCGCTGATTGGTTTTCGGTGGTATTATCATCATTGGAAATAATAATTTTTTCAAATGTAGCACTAAGACACGAGTTCACCTTAAGAGTTGGATGAGAGTTCAACAAGCCACTTATTTCACTTTCGTAATATTGATATGCTTCGAGTAAAAATTCTTTGACATCGATGTGTTCATGATTCACCACAGCAAACGTTAGCATTCTTCTATCGAATGCCGTATCACGGTACTCAAAGTCTACACGATTTTCCATTTTTTCGATTTAAAATAGGATTGTTTCAGAGGAAATAACAACAGACACAATCCGCCGCTCAATTCAAACTAGTCACTTTTTGAATATTTTCAATAAACTTATATTCTTTGTTTTGTGTTAATAAAGCTGAGAGTGAACCTAAAACTTGATTCAAAAAAGTCCATAATACACATGTTAAGAAAACATGGTTAAAACCAAATGATTTATACTCACGGTTTGTATATATAAAAGGTACTTGGATTCAATTGAAAAAAAATATCGTGTTGGTGCTTTTAATTATGTTTCCATATGGTATAGTAATGTGTGATTAATATGCATACAAAAATATTTATGATTATGCTCACGTTTAGATCTAAAAAAAAGACGCTTGAAATCTGATAAAAATAGAATAGAGTGTGACATATTGGTGATGGTTCTTTTAAAATAGAAGCATACATGAAAATTAAATGTATTATCTACATTTTCGTTAAACGATGAGGGGGTGTTTCAGGTTGTGTCATGATTATGTGTGCTTATACTTTTAATTAAGCACCCCATACGACATAGTAATGTGTGATTAATATACATTCAAAATAATTATGAATATGCTCGCGTTTGAGTCTAGAAAAAAAAGACGCTTGAAATCTGATAAAAAAAAATAGAATAGAGTGTGACATATTGGTGATGGTTCTTTTAAAATAGAAGCGTGCATGAAAATTATATGGATTATCTACATTTTTCGTTAAATGATGAGAGTGTGTTTCATGTTGTGGCATGATTATGTGAGCTTGTACTTTTAATGTATTTACTAAGTTTTAGAGAAGAGTAGTGGGAGACCAAATTTTCTGTATAAATATGTTTGAATTCCTTTTTTGGAACATCAGTTTCAATTAGTTTTGCCTACAGTTTACTGTGTTTTGAAACATTTGTGCGTGAGTTTTGTTCAAAGTGTTGAATCCAAAAAAAAAAAAAACAAAAAAGATGAGTAACCCAACAGCTTTGGAAATATTCAAAAAGTCTTATCAAATTAAGACTTATTGTAAATTTGACAATCTCCCTGTTGGGAAATATTTGATTGAAAAATTTGAATTAAAAGAGACGACTTATGGTGAACGAGTGCGCGTCAATTTAAACGATAAATTTTTATACTTGCCACAAAGATTTGTCGTAAAGCCGGAGCTTATTGCCGAGATGAATGCTGGGAGATATTATCTTTGTTATGATGGTCGAGATGGACTCCAGTAAGTATTTGTTTTGGTTCTTTTTGTTTATAGTAAAAAAAAAGCTTAAACAAAATGTGTCTATGTTTTTTTTCATATGTTTTTTTTTATCATTTTCATTTCAGATTGCGCATAAATATCATATCAGAGCAGGAATTAGAAACTCCTGAAGGTTTGATATTTTAAGAAAAAATATCAAAAAAAAATAATAATAAATCATCCCCTAAACAACATTTTTCAGTCATCGAAGTCAACGACGGGCCGCAGTGTCCTATTTGCTATACCGATCCCATGGTAAATAGACCTGTACTTTTAAGGAAATGTGGACATGTATTTTGCTATGAGTGCATCAAAGAGTGGCTAAACACTGCGCTATCGTGCCCCCGATGTCGAAAAGTGTCTAAAAGAGCTGACATGATTAAAATTTATGTTTGATTTTTTTTTGTGTGCGGTTTTTAATAATGAATTATTTTTCATTCAATTTTTTTCCTTTTCAACAAATATTGAGTGTGTTTGATTTTCATTGTCAATTTTTTCTCATTTCAACTAATTTTTAAATAACATATTTGTGAAATTGATTTTTTGTGTTTACAAAATAAAATTATTTTTCGAGAAAATATTAAATGTGAAAAAAAAAATGTGTTTTTTATTTCAATTGTATATGGTATAGCATTTTTTTCAGGTATGTCTTGTTCTTTTTGTAGTTTTTTTCAGCTATTAGATTTTTACCAAACGAGTATATAGGCTAAAAACATAGAAAATTGCTTTAGCAAAGCAACAACACCTTTTTCTCATTTTCAGCTGATTTCGTTTAAAAAAAGATCAACATAGGACTCGATACCATACTTTTGAGCACATTCTTTTCCACTCTCTTCGATTCACATTGGTTTTTCACATATTTTATCATATATATATATATATATATATATATATATAGAAAATACAACCTTGGTAACGTATAATTCGGTTGCATTGAAAACCGAAAAAGTGAGTGTATGAGCGATGCATCATCACCCCTCGTATTTTTTCTTTATACAATGATGTCGTAGAGAGCATGTGTGTGTGTGTGTGTGTATTTGAAAAAATCATAGAACAGAGCATACACGCATGCATATGCACATGGCTTCATATATGTGCTGGAAGATAGCATGCGGATGTACATTGCTTCGTTCCCCTCATATTTTTTTCTTCATGCATTGATGTTACACAGAGCATATAGCATACTAAATGCTCTGTGTAACATCAACACATTTGAAAAAATAGGGTGTGTTATGCAAGTATGTATGTGCGTTTGAAAAATCATAGAATAGAGCATACGCGCATGCATATGTGCATTGCTTCATATATGTGCAGCAAGATAGCATGCGTATGTGCATTGCTTCGTCCCCCTCGTATTTTTTTCTTCATGCATTGATGTTACACAGAGCATATAGCATGTTAAATGCTCTGTGTAACATCAACACATTTGAAAAAATAGGGGTGTGTTATGCAAGTATGTATGTGCGTTTGAAAAATCATAGAATAGAACATATGCGCATGCATATGTGTATTGCATTGTCCCCCTCGTATTTTTTTTAATTTACACAGCATTTTGTTTAATTAATCTCAATACCTTTATGTATGCAGTATGCCATATGCTGCAGCATAGAACGTGCACGATTCCAAAGTACTTATCATTTTTATTAGTTACACTCTTTCTAATGCAATATATGTTGCATACTCGTAGCTGAAAAATAAATGATGATAAATACTACTTGGAAAATAAAAACACTGTGTATTTGTTTGTATTTTTTTTTTTTCAATCATTTGATTGAAATTTTATTTTGAATTAGATTTCTTATAAATTTAAGTACAGTGTTTTTACACCACATTTTGGTATAAAAATATTGTTCATTATATAATCATCAATTGAAGGATTTGATCTTAAATAATGAATAAAATGATCATGGTCTGCTCCATATGGTATAAAATCTAATTCTGCTGGAATAAATTGGAATGGGCTGCACATGTATGTTATTTCCGGTGGATTGTTACATTCTCTGCAATAAACTCCTACCCATAATGAATTGATTTCAGATCTCCATTGTTGAATTATTTCACCACCCAACAGTCGGTTTGAGGAAATGTGTAAAGCTCGTGGTTGGTGATGAGCCATAGGATTTGACTGCAATCCTGGTTCGAAATATCTTAATACAACTCCATCACGAACGCGAGCAAATGGTTGCTCGCAAGTGATGCAACATAGCACTGGTTGAAGCTCCGGTTCTATTATTGGGGGTCGGGGGAAATTTGGAATTTGGTTATCTTCACGTGACCAGTTTTCTTGGATGATCACTTTACTGAAACACATATTATTTTTTTTTTCTTTGGTTTTTAATTTAACCTTTTTTCAGTCGTCGTTTTGTTTTTTTTGATTTTTATTTTTCACACTTTTTTGGATTAAAAATGTATTTTGTTGTCGTTTTTTGCTTTAATTTTAACTTTATTTTTGTTGGTGTCGTTGTCGTTAACGTTTGAACAAATAATGATGAATGAATGAATGAATGAATGTTTGAGGTAAAAAATAAAATTGAATCGGTTCTTAGAACCAAGAGATTTTCGGTAGGTATGTAGGTTTATATTTATTCTATATGCATTTATACCATAGAAAGCATATAATACAGCAAAAACAACAACAACAACAACAATTTTTGTTTTCTTCAATTTCATTTTGTTCGTTTCGATATTTTTTCACATTAGGATAAATATGTGAAAGGAAATAGAGAGATCATAGAGCATACCTATTAAACAATATGTACATATACGAGCAATGCATTTCTCTCCCCTCACATTTAAAAATAGTAAATGCTGTGTATGCATACATACATGTATACATGCATGCATGTGCATAGAGCACACACATGTATAAGCATATTTGCATCTGTGCTGCATGAGAGTATGCGTATGAGCATTTCTTGACACACACAAAATCATCAAAGAGGAATAGAAAAAAATATTTTTTTCATTCATTCATTCATTCACTCATTTCATTTCATTTCATTTCATTTCATTTCATTTCATTTCATCTCATTTCATTCATTCATTCATTCATTAACACGCATCTAAAACTTTAACGAGTAATGCATATGTGCGTATACGCACATATGCATTTCCCCCTCGCATTTAAAAAATAGTGTGCGCTGTATATGGATGCATACACGTATGCATGCATGCATGTGCATAGAGCACATACGCATGCATAAGCATATTGCTTCTATACCATGCATGTGAGTGAGACTGAGAGCGAGAGTGTGAGTGATGTGTGTGAGCGAGACTGTGAGCATGCGTGCACGTTTTTAAATGATGTGTAGGGTCATGTTTGCATAGTGTGAGTGAGACTGTGAGTGTGAATGAGACCGAGAGCGATACTGTGAGTGAGTGAGTGAGACTGAGAGCGAGACTCTGCGCATGCGTGTGAATGCGTGAGACTGAGAGCGAGACTCTGCGCATGCGTGTGAATGCGGAAGGTCATGTTTGCACATTAAAGTGTGTGCGGAAGGTTAGGGTTCGCATGGTGTGCCAGAACAGACATTGCTA
>JACCIW010000028.1:0-23000 GCA_030463065.1 Aphidoletes aphidimyza
AAAGAAAATTCGAGTAATAAGTAAGCAGGCAAAAAACGGGAAGTACACATCGAAGCCAAAATGCGTATTAAAATCCGTATCACACTGAAAACCGATTGTATTCTTTCTTTTTTTTTAGTGTTGAGTGTTGCGAGCTGCGTGTGGTTGTGTGTGAGGCTCTTGTTGAATACACATTGAAAACATACAACGAACCTCAATCGATAATCCGAAATGTCGTGAAACTCTCAAGAAACCACTTACAAAATTCAAGTTTGCGAAAATGGGATTATTATTAGTCTGGGTGTTTGTACTAAAGAAGTTCAACGTATTATCATTTTGTTTACTCTTTTTTTGCTGCTGCTGCTGCTGCTATTGCTATTGCTACTTGGGTGTTTGCTCCTGATCTCATTCAAATTGTAGCACTTTTTTCCCATTCACATTTCGACCAAAGAAAAAAAAAACCGAATAAAATGTTATATCTGCTGTTGTGTGTGTGATGTGAAATGCTTTTCACACCGATAATAAAATGTTTTGCGCAAACAATGGTTGAAGATCAAGTGTTTTTTTTTGTGTTCACTCGGTATCTTTTGAAAAAAATCCGACCGCACAGCGCAATGGCATCCCCAGCATTTTTGAACACTTTCAAACGGTTTCTTGCACATTGGCGTACACGAATTTGCCCCATTTTTTTTTTGATTTGACTTGTCATCGATTTGACTTAATGTTTAATTTTCAGCTCATTTGACTGGTAAATAGCCAAATTCAGCCATGTTTTACCATTTACGTGTTTGCTCATCTCATTCATTTTAAATATCCGATTTATTCAAACTACTCAATTCGCAATTCAAATAAGCTAAATATTTCAGCCGCAGCCGCAGCCGCAGGATTCCTGATTTAGTAGCCGAAACGGAATTACCAACCAATTGTTTTTTTTCGCTTGATATTCGTTTCGGTTCTCGTTAACTGAACCATTTTTCAATTTTTTGTCCGCCTTATTTGAAAATGAAGCTATTTTTGAGTTACCACCACAGGAAAATCGATGAGGAACACATGAGCTAGCCAACCCCTTAAATTTGCTATGATATATTTCGATTTTTTGTGTATTTTCATAGAATTGATGTGTAACCAAGGGGTTTTTTACTACTTGGTAAATGTCAAAAGTACCCGCAAGTACTCCATCAATATCTCAATGTACTGCCGACTACTAACACAAAACTCTGATCCATTTGTATGTGCGCAGTATTTTGTTCAAATCACACGCTATGCACAACTGTGATGAGATTTGTTCTTCTCTGTCTTTCATTCTATCTATCTCTTCTTCTTTTGTATCTTGAACCTGCTAGCATGAGCAGTGGTCATATCACACACTGTCGCAGATACTCAAATATGTAAACAGAGATCCTCACAAACACACACACATTTATTTGGTTTCATTTGGAAATGATGAAAGAACGTTTCAATGATGCGACAGTGTTCGATATGACCACTGGACAGACGCACATTGCTTATGCTAGCAGGTTCAAGATACGAAAGAAGAGATAGAGAGAGAAGAGCAAATCTCATCACAGTTGTGCATAGCGTGTGATTTGAACAAAATACTGCGCACATACAAATGGAACAAAGTTTTGTTTTAGTAGTCGGCAGTACATTGAGATATTGATGGAGTACTTGCGGGTACTTTTGACGTTTACCAAGTAGTAAAAAACCCCTTGTGTGTAACACAACTATGAAATTGATACTGCATGAATGTTGAAAATTTCGTGTTTCAATTGAATGTATGAGGTTAGATTTGTTGAGCAGTAGTAGCGACAGTAATGGAAAGAGGAGCAAAAAAAACCAAAAAGAACAAATTGGCCAATTGGACACTTCGTTTCTGTCAAACTAATGAAATAAAACAGGCAGAGGCATATAGAACAAGAGCGCAATCACAGTGCATACATATAAATAGACGGACAGACGAAATATATGGATATGTACAACACACACAAAAAAAGACGCGACCAGAAACACCAGAACCAGACTACGCAATTTTTGTTTATGAAAGAAAGGCAAGCAGTAGAGACAGATGAACAAAAGCGCACGAAATGAAGCACAATTGAAATATTCATGTACTTATTTATATAGAATATTATAAATGTAGGCATTTTGTTCTGGCAATCGAATTGGTGGACCCATTTCAAATGAAAAATTGTCACGAAATTTGTATTTTATAGAACGCGCCTTTTTTCGCCCTTGTTTGCCATTTTTCAATGTTGCTGTTGTCAGATTTTTTTGTTGTTGTTGTTGTTGTATTTCTTCCTCTTTCCTTCTTCGCATTTATTCCATTCATTTGCAACGCTTCGCTCGACATTTATGTTCACAACTTTCAAAACAAGCACATGAAAATACAGTTTGTGAAATACAGAAAGAAAAAACATCGACAAAGTATCAACAGCGAAAAAAAAAACAACTTTAAAGTATAACCCCAAATTGTCAAACATTTTTCTTCTTTCACTTTCAAGCATGCACACAATAGAATGGGCTCTAGTAAATTTCTCATCTGTTTAAATGAAGGCAAAAAAGGGCGACACGAGCAGTAGCAATAACAATCGGCCATTCGCATCGACATGGTGATTGTTTTTCATTTCGATTCATCGTCGACAAAAAACAGCACAGCACAAAAAAAAACACACACACACACACACACACACACACACAAACACGCAAAAACGCATAAATGAAATAAAAGGTGATCACTACGTATGGATCACTTTATTGTTTGCAATTATATTCTTTATATATGTCGTATACAATATTCATACATAACAAATATTACCAATTTATTTTATGCGCTCAATATATACATGAAACATCGAACAGAAATCCATTCAGAAATATCAGGTTCATCGCATTCACAATCTTAAAAAGGTATCCAATTTAATGTTTTACGCTTGATCAACGAATACAGTAAATGCGAATAAAAAAAAGGGGTAAAAGACACGCCAAATATGGCATGAGATAAAAAGAGAAACAGAAAAAGAAATAGAGAAGGGCAGAGAGTGGCAGAGAGAGGGAGAGGGAGAGGGAGAGAGAGAGAGAGAGAGAGAGAGAAATAGAGAGAGAGAGAGAGAGAGAGAAAGAGAGAGAGAGATAGATAAACGAACAGAAAAAGCTAGTTTGAAAGAGTGGAGTGTATAACATTGTTGACAAACCGAAAGAGCGGAAGCGTTGGATTTACTAGTCAATAGATAATGAATAATGCATGAACACCATGATATGGGAGCTTGTAATATGAGCATCCATACAATGAACAAGGGAACGAAAGAATATGGTAGTCAAGTTAAAATCTACCGAAAAAAAAGAATATGGAAAAGTTTGACACATTCAACGTGAGCTCATTCAATTCATTTCTATAAGTTATGGCTCTGTTTTAAACCGAATAATCTCAAGCATATTTTCATCTGTCAACTAGTTTGATTTTCACGTCATTGCAATTGGGTGTAATTTTACAACACAGAAAAAGAAAGTCTCTGGCATTCATAACACACAAAAAAACTACATCGAATACATGTATTGAAGTGCCATCGAATACAATCAATTCAAAGCATTTGTAAGAGCTGACAGCCAATGTCCCTCATTAGTGTTGGAAATAAAGTGATTGAACTAATGAACAATAGCCGTGCGGGAAAAAAATTTATAGAGGTAATGTCAATATAACATAACTTAATTAAACCTATTATTTGTTTCGTTGACAGCTTTAAAACTAGACAACACAATCAGAAATTGTGATTTATTGAATTTTTTTTTTGTGAAAATCCGTTCGAATCTTTGGCAATCGGTGTTTATAGATACAAGTTTAACACAGAACTCGTTTTTTTCTTGTTGCTGTCGCTTTAATTGCATCCTTTGGTATAGAAATTGGTCTAACATAACAGTTCGACACAAGATTCGAACAATAAAACGATTTTTTGCGATTTTTAAAGGGTTTTTTTTATTTCGTGGGATTTTGAAGGTCTTTCAACAACCAGGTCACCACTTTTGAACAATGCAAACCAGTTCTTTCAAGCCGAATTCACCATTAGTTTTGATGAGAAGATGATGAAATTCAGCCGACGACTTCTTAAGAGCTTAAGCAAAAAAGTGAAACATCCCGCAAATGCAGTTTTTTTGTGTACATTCTCAGATACTATCGAATTTTGAATCGATCGGAAATAGTACTAGTTACGCCATGTTTTTAAAAATAGCGAAAATTAATTCAAACATCCAATAAATAACGGGCTTTAGAGAGTTTGAGGTTAAAAGTGTTTAATCAAGTACTCGTGGCGAGTCAAGAGCAAAAATCAGGTCATTTTAAAAAAAACATAAAAAAAACACAAAATTGCATTATCCGATGCTTTAAAAAGCTTTTGCATTAACACAAATGGAAGTAGGTCACAAAGTGAACCGAGAAAAAGAGCAAATCAAATCGATTTGGGTATAAATCTGTGTTTCTATTTCGTATCTTTTTTTTGTGGTATACAACAGCTATAGTTGGGAATTGATCAATTCTATAGAGCTTTTGCTTTGGAGCAATGCCATTATATTATTTTGAACACTTCGTGGGGTTAGCCATTATCAAATACTTTTTATAACAACCAAAAAATCAACAGTTCGATATGAATGATGAAAATTAAACACTGAAATGTTCCTATTTGCCTTGAAAAATCGAATGACTGTGTCGGATTGTGAAAAGCTGTTTAGCCAGAAACAGATTCGATAGAGAATTTATTAACAATTAGTGACCAACCCCAATTCTGTGATAGAAGTTGTAAATTAAAAAAAAAAAAAACGCAAAACCAAACGTCAAAATTGAACTGTCGAAAAAAACAGGCCAAAATTGAATTGTTTCAAAATGTCAAGTCCAAATGAAATTCGATCCAATTCCAACCCAGTGGAATTCCGAGCTATTCTGAACTAGTTAGGTGATTCAGTGTTAGAGCAATTCAGAATTGTTAACAAATTTCAATAAAAATTCAACCAAATCCAGTGGATATTCAAGCAAAAATTTACGATATTTTGTTGCTAAAAATTCAGCACTTCGTAACAAAATCGTTTTCCATCGGGAATGAGTAGAATCGCACAACCGTTTCTTGACCCCATTAAAATATTATTTTTATCGATTCAAAATATGATTATAGATTTTTTTTTCTCATTGTTATAATGTCCATTAATCATGCTAGTTAGCCAGGATTAGACTAAATTAATTGATGTAATAACTTATACATTTCGGATGCATTGAATATCACTTTCATGGCGGCAGAACAACAACCATAATTATTTCTTTGTCAAGTGATACTAAAAAAAAAATCCGGACTCTACTTCAATTTTTACCTGTTCATGGTGTTGGTACAGTCTTTGTTGAACATTCATATTATGTATAATGTAATGTTTACGTAATTCCACCTAATTCATATACATGTTGATGAGTAATGAAATATAAATTAACGAGTGAATTGAAATTTAAAAAAAAAAACAAGATATGCAAAACTTGAAATCGCTGTCTCTAGCGAAATTTGTGTGCAGAGAACGATAATTCTGCTCAAAGTTTGTATGATATAGTATAAGCATAAGCATTCATTTCTATGGCTGGAAATTGAACTGTGGATACAGAATAGCGCTCAAGTAGAATTGTAACCTAGAAATTTGAAAGAAATTTGTTCATCAGATGAAGTTGTGATCGTGTGATTTTTTGTACTGCATATGTAACTCGCCTTATCTCTATCTCTATCTCTTCCAACTATTTCTAAGTGATGCAGAGAACATTCGTTATGTGATGTGAAAACGGTGGACGAACATAAAAAAATGCAATGGAACAGTAGCAACCCTTGTGAAAAAAAACGATTGCCAGCCAGTCGACTGTTAGACGACTATAGTCGATTAATTTGGGACAATAGACGTCTAAAACCGATTTTTATGTACTTTAGACGGTTTCAGTCGATTGCCAATCGTTTTCAATCGTTTTCCAATCGATTGCCAGTCGTTTTTAATCGATTTCCAATCGATTGCCAGTCGTTTTTTGTCCCAATTTAGCCGTTTGCCAAACGACTGTCTGTTCAATCGTTTTATTTCCACAAGGGAAATGGTCAAAATATCTGCAATTTATATTTATTGATTCGAGCTTTGAACGTGCTTGTGTAGACGCTTTGATCAAAAAAGTGTGTACACTTCTGTTTATCACACTATCGTTGCCTGGCTCTCTCTTTCTCGCATTGTTGTTTTAATTTTTTCTTTCTCGTTATTTTGACAATTTAAAAAAGCGGGTCATTGGCATGGGTGCTCTGAATTGAAAATTCATGGAAAAGAACGACAAATACGCGCAAAGCAAAGGTTTGAATCGATAAATTCGGCTAAAATTTTACATTTTTTTAATTGTTTGAGGTGGTTAATGACAAATTAACCAAAAATGTAAGCGTGTAACACCCGATTTTGGTACCTCAGGGAAGAGAGGATTACCTCCTCAGTCTGAAGCCATTGTATTGACCATCCAATTGTTATTTCAATTTGAATGAGTGCCATATGAAATCAAACGCAGAAATATACGTCGCTATGGAAGTAATTTGAATTTTCATTTTTATTTTTTTTTCGGCCATGTGTCAGTTGCAACGAAAACGGATGACCGATGATGGTTTCATTACCGTATGCTTGTTACTTCGTTTAGCAGGTGGCTGTGCGCATTATTGCTCTCTTTAACGTTACCTAAACAACATTGGCACACAATTGGTGAATGGAACAAGTGTCAAGGGGACACAATGAGTATGAGCCATGAAATTCGTATGTGGTGAACCACACCAAAAAACCACCAAAATCATTGGCATATCGATACACACAGAGAGAGAGAGACACATACACACACATATATATATATATTTTTAATCAGTCAAATTGTGCAAACCGAAACCAATTTGTATCGCGTTATGTCTTGTACACTTTTCCCAAATGCAGCGAACAATACAAATTACTTGCATCGATCAAAACCGCAAGGGGTAGTAAACGAATTTTTAATACACCAATATCGAGAGAATCGCACTCATTTGCTCTTACTCGCTGAAGCGGTCTCTCTCTTTCTCTTTCTCTCTCTCTCCGAACTGTTTAATTTTCCATTTTCATTTATGCATAATATTGCCAATGGTCAGAACTGTGGTTTGATCACATTAATACACTTAACATATATTTTATCACGCGCATGTATGCATATTCTTTCTCGACTAAATTGTGGGGGGTTGTTGTTGTTGTTGTCGTTTTTTTTTTCATGCTGTCGTTGATGTTGTTGTGTTTTATTATTTTACAAATTCACAATTGCCGGCGCACTCGAATCAAATAAAACCGCAAGCCATCAATTACAGTAATTAAATCTGAAATAAAATTAATGAACAAAATACAATAATATTGAGTTGCCGAAGGGTGATGGGAAAATATCTGAAGTGGGGAGGAGGGTAACAGTAGGCTCAAAAAAGCAAAAGAAACTTGTTCACAATTGTAAATTGATCGGTCAATGTGTGTTCAATTTCATACGCCGAAAAAAAACTAGTTGAAGAGTTGTTGGTGTGGATATCAAATGGTTGTGTGGCGAATGGCCACAGCTATAAACATAAACTACATCGTTGGCCACAATTCTGTCATTTAGGCTTCAAATACGTAATTAAGAATTTGTCATTTTGCAATAAAGTTGATTTATTTGAGCGAGTTTTTCCATGCACAACAGACATATTGTTTGCGACAATGATATTTTTTTTTTACATTTTTTATGAATTCACCATATTTTGTGCCTATTATCCATTCATTTTGAATCCATTTCAAGGTAACCAGAGATTGTATTTTTTCAGATGGCTCATGATTAAAAGAAGTATTTATTAATGAAATAGTTCAATAATTTCCGAGTCAAGCATTTATTGCCGTGCATTTAAATACGCTTCACTGTGATCAAAATCAGCACCTTTTTCCATAATTGCGTTGACCGTGTGTGTGCTGAAATTTCTTTTTCTCTTTCCAATTTTGTTTTCCACCGTTCTATCATCTCGCATCACCGTTTTATTTTCTGCTTAATCATTGGCTGTTAACTGTCGTCGTCCAACAACAATGGCTACAATAAAGACTGCAGAGCAAAAATAAAAATAAAAATCATTGCTGCACATTTAACACTGATTTTTCAGTATACATTTTTATCTGTAATTATGTGGCGTTTTTCTTCTTGTTAATGTCGTGTGTGTGTGTGTGTTTTTTTTATTTTTTTATTTTTTTATTTTTTTTATTTAAATAAAGTATGATAATTAGGTTGCAACATGAAAATGGCGTTCCATTTTTCATGTTGTTGCTGTAATACACCACAAATAAATTTACTCAGCTTTGAACCCCGCCGGACGATATTGCCAACAAAAGTCTAATACGCTAGAAAATTGCGTTCACTACCACAAACTACGCACGCTGATAATAACATGAACGTAGGGCACCGTACGAATAACAATAAAAAAATTGTACACCCTGGTCGGGGTGTATTTACGTGCGCATAATAAATAAAATCAACAAACAAAGCTCACTAACAAATCGGAAGCGTTTGACGGTTGTACCATCACATGGTGCGTTACAATTTAATATCAAGGTGTATATTCAAAATTATTACGGTATTCAATTATACAGTTGAAACGATGAACAAATAGAGAACACACACACACAAAATACACATACATCTCTGTGAAATTTAATAGAGAAGATTTGTTGAAATTGGAAAATAATGATTTTCAATCATTAATTGCATTTCAAAGTCATTAAGACATTTTCTATTTCGTTGGCCATTTCATTTTGGATTGAACACACACACACACAAAGACAATACTTTGAAATTGGCCGCATTAATTTTTTTTTGTCGGTTTTGATTTAATACGGCACATGTTGGATCATAATCAAAGAAACCAAGTGAATTGCTGCAAACTCAACATCAGCAATCGACTAAAGTGGTCACGAATGCAAAAGTCAATCAAAAAGAAACGAACCGAAGTAAGAGCAAAAAAAAGAGTCAAACTACCAGCAGCAGAAATAGCAGCAGCAGCAAAGGCAACAACAGTAGTAGAGGCGAAAATACCGAACAAATTACGATTATTCGCCGTCCGATGGAAGTGCAATGAAGTACATCCGCACACACACACACACACACATAAGCTCACACCACCGGGCTGCAGGGTGGCGCATAATCAAACAGCGAGCAAAAATGTGTGTGATGGATTATTTTGACGCGACGTTTCAGCGGCTGGCTGGCTCGTTGGTTGTCACGCTCACCCTGCCTATAAATATTGCAACACACTGCATTATATATTCCAAACGGATTAGTAATGATGAAATGAGCTCTCATGTGAAACAACAATTTGTACTCATCGGCGGGGACCGGGGCCCATCAAAGCTCGAAACATCATGCATCTTTCGTTGTGTGTGTGTGTGTGTGTCTCTCTGTGGGTGAACTGTCGTTGAAAGCATAATTCACACGATCACACAATTTTCTATCTAAATAGAGAGAATAATGTGGCTATCATTGAAAAGCGGGCGAGTGATGATGAGAGAACGACTAAGTCTATTAAAACAGGTGACAGACCAAATCAACGCATTTTAATGTTTCCCACGTTCGCTATACTTATTTACGTGACAATAATTTTGAAATAGAAAATACGCGATAACATTTTGCCAAACGGTATATAGATATAGGCAGCGAGGCGAACTGGCATCATTTAAACGCTGCCGTCAGCATCAAAATGCAACGAACGAGGTATAGGTGAGGGCACATCTTTCGCTATAGCAACGACACCAAATCATCGAATTATGTTCCGTACCAGAAAATAGTCATCGCCATTGACAGTGGCGTAACATTTCGATTTCTTTTTTTGCTTTTTTGTTCACGCGATTTGTCGAACATATCACGGGCACAAGAGAATTTCGAATGAATACACACAAAAAAAAACTGCACACGATATACGATGGAGAGTGAGACACATACACGCACGAATTATTCGAGTCAAGTGATACATCAAGGCATCGCAACAACATCGGCCAAAACAATCACATGTAAAACGATTGAATTCTCTATACTTACAACTGAACTTTACTGTTTGCCCGCCCGTTCAATTTCGAATTTTCTCTGTTCTGTTTTTTTTTGTCCCCATGCACAATCGACATTTTAGAACATTTGCATTTGGTTCAAATTCAAAATGGAACGAGTTAACGTAACTAAGCGATTGAGATAGCGAAAGATATTACGAACGAATTTTCGATGAGAAATAAATGATTAAAATGGAAATGAAAATTCAACCAGATGTCAAATTGATTACAATCGAATTTGTGACAGTCTGTGGACCAAATCAAGAAAGAAGACGGAAAATGTTTATGCCAACATTGAATTCAATGGGCCAATAAATAAAAACTGAATGAAAAATTAATTTTCAAATGTGTGTGTGTTTTTTTTTGAAGTGAACTTCAGTCCGAATGACTGTCGACTTATGCTGTTTCGTAGCCCGTTTGAAAATATGATTTTTGCTTACGTGAGATGAACGATTGAATTTTTAATTTTTCTCATTGTTATTGATATGGATGTGAATATTTCGATAATGTTCAGTTCAATTTCGTGAAGAATAATTAAAATGGATGACAACGGCTGAGCAAATTAAACAAAAAAATTAAATTGGCAACAGTTTTATCTCTAAGTAGTAAGCATATATTCGTACGAAACGTTGCAAAATGCATTTGAAACTCGGCCATTAATCGATAAGGTTTCCGTTTTGAACGCCCACTTACGTGTTTTGAAGTAAAAAAAACAATAGGATGAACGAAAACAGCAGCACTCTATTGCTCATGAAATTGGGACACTTTGAACGGAATGGTTTTTACTCTACATGATATACTGGCACTCAATGGCAAATAAGATAGAGAGTGATGAAGAGAGAGAGAGAGAGAGAGAGAGAGAGAGAGAGAGAGAGAGAGAGAGAGAGAGAGAGAGAGAGAGAGAGAGAGAGAGAAAGAGTGAAAAGAGTTAAAGACAAAAAAGACGTTCCTGGTGCATTTCATGATGACACAATTAATTTGCTTTCACTTCGCCCAGCTGTGTGATATTTATATCATTATTTTCTGATGCAAACGAAACATAATACGTAATACGTAACGTTGGGTTGTATAATGTATGCTGAAATGCTGGGAAAATAGCTCATTGGTATCTAGAAATTGTAACGATCCGCTTGGTATTAAATGTGAACAACGATGTATGCTGTAAAGTGTCGAAAAAAAAAGCGCCCGTTGTACACTTATACTCACACTTCTGTCTCATGCACATAAAAAATAACCTTAAAATATGTTACGTTCATTATCATTTTTTTCTCGTTTGAATTCCAATTTCGTTTTTGCTTTATTTTCCCATTTTTCAGCGTATAACACATATTCCAACAAAAGATACACAAACGTGTTGGTGATGGCGGTTATTTTTTTCTTCTTCTTCTGCTCATTGTGCTATCGTAGTCGTTGATTTCCAGGATCTTTTAGCACTCAGCAGATGCACTTTTCACCAATTACACATTGTCCGCCAACAAGCTCGGCGGTGTGTGTGAGAGAGAGAGAGAGAGAGAGATTGTGTGTCTATGTCTATGTCTGTACCTATGTGTGCTAAAGCATTGTGATCTTATTGCACACTTTGTTCATTGTTCAATTTTGTTGCAATTTATAGTGAAACTGAAAAAAATTTGGCCCAATTTAAGCATTTATTGTGCGGATGCTTTTGGCCTTTTCTGGCCACAGTTCATTGGAAAATTAGTTTGGTGCAAAAAAGGTACAATATGCCAACGGTCCCAAATATTCTTATGGCAAGAGCGGGCAATCATATTCACGCGGTTCGGTGGCTGTCATTCCGTTATAATTAAAACAACAACAACAGCAACAACAACAAAGCACAAAAACCACCTTGACTGCCTCAAAACTGTTCAAGCTGCTCGTCATACCCAAGCTGATTTAAAGCCTGTTTAAAATGCTATATGCCAAACATAATAATTCCGACAGTTTAGACATTTCACTTCTTCATTCTTTGTTTTCTTCTCTGATGTGTTGTGTGCTATGGAGTTTTTTGTTGTTATTGTTGCTTCTATACCACTGTTTTTCTCTTATTCTTTTACTTTCGTTAAATGTGGAAATATACTCACTTTACTATAGTCATTCAATTACAATTCATTCGTCACCGTGGTCGTTGTCGTCGTTCCAAGTATGGTGCATGCGCTTCAATGTATTTTCTCTTCAAAAAGCCAGGAGCTTGCTTTTTTTTTTGTCGTGTTGTATTTTACGATGGAAGTGCGGTGTGTGTGTGCCTAGCGCGTATCCAGCCAACACATATCGGAACGTTAAGGCATCGTATGATGGATACAATGAATAGACGATGTTGGATAACATTTTGGTTCAGTTCACTGTGAAGTTTACCGGTTGACGGACGTGCTTTCTGATTGTGCTGCGTCACACAAGTAAATTTTACGACCGAAATATTCACACCGAATACGTTCGTTTTTTTTACGTAGTATTCATTTCTGATAAATCTCAAAGTGTGGTTTTGACAGATTTTGTGTCCGTATTTTCGCTTACTTTATTTGATTTGCATTTCGGTTGCACTTCGAAATCGAGTGATGTTATAACACTTAATCTTGGCAGAGATGGAATTTTTTGTTTCTTCTTTCATCTGATAGGTAGTTGTTGTGCATCCATTGAAAATAGAAAAAAAAATCAACACAACAACTGAATTGTAACATCAAATGAACGGCAAATTTTACGATCATTATATTTTCAATGAATAATAAATATTCGTAATCGTTTCTTTAACCACGATTGACCAATTGGTGCAGGTGAATTGTCTGTTGCGTGTGCGATTTTAACACCAATATAAGAGCCGATACAATTGTCTTAATACGAATTTTGTGCTGACAATTATTTACACAAATAATAGACACATCACAACGATTTCCGCACATCGTGTGAGAACACAGACCAAAAATTTTAAATAAATAAAAAAAAAATAACGATAAACAACAAAAATACAATAAATATACTAGTATGAAAAACAAACAGTGCCAGTGACTAGATACTTCAAGAAGAGTATAAAAAGGAAATATACAAGAAGGAAAAAAAAGAACGAACTGAATACGAGAGTAGATAAACAAAAAATAAGGCCAAGAAAAAGTGGCCGTGTGACAAATGTTTCGCGAAGGCAAAACAACCGAACAAATAACAACACATTCTCCGAAAAAAAGTAGAAGTATCTTTCGCCAGCAAAGTGTTAAGATTTCCGGGTTAGTTTGTAACGGGCTTAAAAATACTTGTTTCGTTATATTTAGAAGGGAAAAGAAAAACGCACGTCGAATGCAAACAAATTGCTGTCTGACTGTTATTCGAGGCTGATTTTGTTGGGGGTTTTTTTCACGGTAAACGCGTAAAACGGTGATACTTGTTTCTTTATCTTTTCGTTGGTTTTTGGTGTGTGAGGCCGTGTTGACGGTAAAAGAAAATATAAAACGAACAACATCGAAAAGTAGGAAGGAAATCCTTTGTAACAATTTCAAGCGATTTTTCCATACTAGATAACTTGTGTGTACAAGTTCGCGGTGAAAAGCCAAACAAAAACCCAAAAAAGAGATTCAAACAGAAAGAAGAAAACAAAAATTACAGAAAAAGTAAAACATTTGTGATTTTTTTCGTTTTGTTTTTTGTGTCGGTCGAAAGTGAAGTAAAAATTGAATTGTCGAAACAGCAGATAAAATCATCATCTCCATCCGTTCCACGCAAAATTGTTCATTGGAATGAATTCTTGTGTGTGTGTTTTTTTTTAGTTTGATTATGTAAGTAGAAAATCCATCCTTTTAAATTAACGCATTGAATAAGCGTTCTCTTCTCTCACATCGCAATTGAACATTTTTAATTCGGTCAATATAATGTTCAATGCCTGAAGCTTTTGTGGGTTTGCTTTTTTTTCTCTCTTTCATTTTTTCGCGCTTCCAACGTTTTTTTTCGGTTTTAAATGTGCGTGTATGTGTTTATAGCATCATGGATGTTTACTGGATGAATGCATTGTTGGCAGTTTTACTTAATACGTCATACTAAAAAAAAGTGTATTCACAAACCAAAAATGAATTTCCCAATTTGATCATTTATTTTTTATATATGTTATTTCTTGTTAGTTTGTTATTGAGTCAATTGCATGGACGCATAGTAGATGGTATCGGCTCATTGGAGAGATTAAAATAAATATTGACTGAAATGATTGTTGATATTTCGTTGTGTGTTGTATGTTTGAGGAACAATAAATGAAAATTTGCTATTTGTTAAACTGTAAATTGAAAATGGGAATAGCAGGACGTTAATGTGATTTTGCACCATCGTAACACACAATCGTCATATCAATGACTGATGAAATCGATGTGAATGTATATGCCGATTGAATGAATGTGCGTGATAGTCAAGCGATGATGAGAATATTTTGAATTGCGACAACCACTTGAACGAAAATTTTGTGAAATAAAACAGCATATTGAAATTGAGGCTTTGCAATTGTCACAAAAGAGTGACACAAAGCGCTTTAGTTGAGGAAGAGAACGAGCAAACTTTTTGGAGCGTGTTCTATTTCGATTGTATTTGATCATAATATTGTAAATGAGCCTATAAATAGTTTGATGGTGTTACTTGTGTGCTACTAATATTACTAGATGGTGGTGTTTGCCGTTGTTGTTGAATCGATTGTGGCATTGTTTTATCAGCACCAATCTCATCGAACGCACGTCCGACGAAAGATTTATTGAAAATTTTATTGGTTATATTTGTGGTGGGCTTTTTGGGGTTGTGCGCTTTTTGTGTGTTGTTGTATCACTTGATTGTGTAAATGGTGTTGGTTGGTTAGATTTGTTGGCCCCGGTACATCAATATGATTGATCGCTTTCAAGTGACACACGTTTTGTTTGCTCTCGTTCTCTATCACTTGCATGACATTCGCTATGCAACACGAGATTCGCCACACACACACACACACACAAACACACACAAACACACACGCAACACCATTTGTTAGACAATATGAATTTCCAAAACATAATTTTATCGTCTTGTTAACATGTGTGAATTTCCATCGCATGACGGACCAGTTCGTGTACTTTGCCACTTCAGTCGTTTTTCAAGAGTTTTTTTTTTCTCCCATTTCAAGCGCTTCCGGGCATTTCCATCCAAATATATCATTCACAAACGGAATGGAAAATAAATTATTTATACTGCAATATTACATTTATTTCTTCGATCGAAGTGATAACATTTAATTGCTTCCCATCCTAAGATCATCATATGTTTATGCGAAATATTGTGTTTATGTTTGAATTTGGGAGTTGTGTATTCGGTTCATCATCTTTCTACCGGAGATTATCGGTGTTAATTCTGTTTTCTACTACACTGTCAAAAATAGATGATTCAAGTTAATAGATTTTGGATTGTTTTGATTTGAATTTATCTCAAGTTTAGTGTAATATACACCCAAACGTCGGCCTCCCATCGGATTTCACATTTAATATAATAAAATAACATAAAATCAATCAACACCAAATATTTTGGATACTATTCCAATGTACTTTATGTCGCTGCTCCTTAATTGATAGTGTTTTCCTTTTTTAATCAAAAATCCCCAAAATTCTAAAACACTAATTGCAAACTGAATAGCAGTGTACAATTACAAACTCAAGCACACTTTCATCAGTTGCAAAACTTGTGCTAAACATTTCGCCTCCCAAAAAATGAGAATAGAAAACAACAACAATAACTATGTGCCGTCGCACACTCTACTGTCGCAATGAATTATGCAAAAGTGTATCATTTTGTAGAAAATCTGGAACGTATTTTTTCCACGTGCATTGGAATGGCTGAGGAAAAAAAAGCAAGGACACTAACATCACTTTAGTCGAAGCTGTAACCTGTTTTCTAAGTTGTCATTTAGTTGCAGCAATTTAAGATACAATTGTTTTGAAATATTTTGAGTTTTGCAAACGTTGTACACGATCCATAAGAAATAATGCAAAAAATTGTGTGCATAGTATAAATGTTCGAATTTCAGCTTGAGCTAATCAATTTTGCAGTTTGCCAAATTTTCGTACCGCAATTATAACTCTGAATTTCACCTGAAGGCAGGAAAAATCGCTAAGAAACACGGGAAACCAGCACACTATACCCAGATTGGATTCAACCTTCAATAAATATCTTGTGGCTGTCCTTCGATGTTATGCGTCCGCTTATTCCATTCAAAAATCCTGCAGCAGATGCACAGCATAAAGAAAAAAAAACAAAAATGAAAAATTACAACTTGAAAGTCTGTTTGAATAAAGTGAATTTCATTCGCAGCCAAACATTAGGTAGCATTTCATCATCGTAGCTTATTAGTAAATGTTCAAGCAGACAACAAACAAAAATCAAATGATAGTTGGAGTTTACTCTCGCTAACACGTTTTCGCTTGCGTTTTTTTTTTCTCGATTGCAAGTAGTCCGATGTTGTTTTGATGAATGGTGAGCCTTAAATGTGAAAAGCAACAAAAAAAACCACCCGGATAAAACATGATTTATCTTGTATAAGTAAATGGGTCGGTTGGCTAAAACTACGATTTATAGTTTGAACAAGCGAAACAAAAACAACGGAATTGAGGCCCCTCCATCACAAACCCCAAAATGAGAGATAGAAATGCTGCTATCGAATGTGGTACAAAATACACATCAAAATAGAAATAGATATAGTTCACGATGATTACGAACGATGATGTTTGATGTTGATCACGATGGCATTGGCACTGGTACCCGGTAGCTGGTGCTCTAAATGTTGTAGCACGAAAGCACAAATTTTCGTGCACGGAACCAAAACAAGGTAGCTGGTACTCGGCATTCGATGGCAAATGTCAGTTGCTGCAAATAAACATAACCACATTATATCAACTGAATAAATCATTTCACATTCTCTATTCTCTGTCGTCGTCGTCCTTGTCGTCCTCGTCGTTTTTTTTTTTCTCTCGGCAAAGCGGTGATTTTATGTTCGCGTGTGCATTTTGATTTGGTTTTTTGTGGTTTTCGCACAAACAGCTCTTCATCGTTTTGGTAAAGTGTTTCGTTTTTGGGTTTTGTTTCATATTATTCAGGTCCGAAAAATCGGCACACATTTCGATCGAAAAGTGAATGAATGAGTGAGCGTGCGAAACAAATAAGTGGATGGAATGAGTACAATTAATTAGAAACAAAGGAGGAATGAAGTGAGAAAACCACAGAAAAGTTGATAAAAAGGGGCAAAAAAAACACACACACATCCACCAGAAAACACAATATTTTGAATCATAAGTCCATGTGAATGGCACAACCACGTTTTTATGTTATTACATTTTTATTTAATGTAATCAAAAATCTAATAACGATGAAAATAATAAAAGCTACAAACAAAACGATATAAATGCGAACAATATTGTACACACTTGTGCGTCTCTTTCTCGCTCGCTCTCTCACTCTCATTCTCACTCTGTGTTTTAAGAAGATTAATTCCAGTAGTGAATTTATTTAGATTATATTTCATGTAATTAGAGAGTCAATGAGTTGTATGTTTGGTTGAAATGAACGAGGACAGAGTGAACAAAGCCGAGTACTGCTTGAGAAATATAATGAATCTGATACGAATGAGTGAAATGGCAAAAGGTGAATAGAAATTGAAGTTGATGAAAAAATAAAGTGCGCGCATGCAAACGGCTCGCATGA
Organism: Aphidoletes aphidimyza; assembly: GCA_030463065.1. Classification (NCBI taxonomy): domain Eukaryota; kingdom Metazoa; phylum Arthropoda; class Insecta; order Diptera; family Cecidomyiidae; genus Aphidoletes; species Aphidoletes aphidimyza. Next base: position 17,755 of record JACCIW010000028.1, read on the forward strand.
CGCTTGAAAAGAGCAGCAACTGACAAAAAGAGAGAGAGAGAGAGAGAGAGAGAGAGAGAGAGAGAGAAAAGCGCTTAGCTTATGCTTGCATTTACCAGCACCAATAATAATAATATAGATTGTGAGGAACAATGTGAAATAAAATTTATGCATGTGAAAAAAAATAAATCCAATTTTCCACATATGACATGCAATGCGAATAATGAATAAAAACGTAAACATACTTGAAATTTGAAGCACCACATATCACTTGTGCGCCGACTTTTTTGTCGTTGCTGTTGTCGTTGTTGTTGTTGTTGTTCATCCATCGCATATGAGAGCCTTCATCGCCACATTATGCGAATTAAATCGAAAAAAGATGTTCCCTGAATTTGGCTCGAGCACCAAGTAAATTGGTACGTACTTGAGGGGTGTTGTTGCCGTTTTGTTGCTGCGATGGTATCAACGGTCTTCTTTTTCGTGTTCGTGTGTATGATTGTTTGAATGAATGTAATAAAATTGATGTTTGAAAAATCACAATAAAAGATTGGAATAGGAGTGGAGTCACTCTCACACACATCGCACATACAAACAACCCAATAAACAATTTTGGTGCCTAATTTGGAACCCCCCTAAATCGCCCAAATCGTGCGTACTAGGACACCCATCTTGGGTGAAATGGTATTTCACCTAATATGTGCTTCAATTTTAGCCCAATTAAGTTGAAGATGTTTACTCAAATTGGGACAAAAAAATTATATCTAATTTGTGCTTCAGCGTTAGCCCAATCTGAGTGATAATTTTTACCTAAATTAAACCAAAACAACTTTGGATCGGGATTGAAGCTAAAAATGGACTATAGCCGAAATATAGCTGACGCACAAATTAGATATGATTTTTTTGCCCAATTTGAGTGAACATTTTCACCAAAAATGTGCTCAAACTGAAGCACATATTGGGCCAAAAAAGCGTTACATCTGGAAGCCCAATCTGGGCCAAAATAGCGTTACACGATGTTTATTGGGAACACATATACAAAATGAAAACAAGTGAACAGCAGCAACCGCGTGTACGTACATGAAAAACGACTAATAAAAAAAAGAATAAACAAGAATGTAAGACAACAATATTAGCGTCAAGCAACGTCATTCTGTTCAGCACAGAAGCAGTATTTGTAAAAAACAAAAAATATAAAATGAAAAAAAACAAACCATAATGAGCAAGCAATACAAATTGAGAACACTATTCACTCATTTTACTCATTCATTCGCCCATCCATACATGCCAGTAGCCGAAAAAAAACCACGCCGAAATACCGAAAAATGCAAAATGAAAGAAGATATTGCAGAAGGTTAGGTATGTCATGTCAAATAACGGCACCGATACATTACATTATGTTTAATCTTTTGAATCTAAATTCAGGTAATTTATTAAACTTTTTTCACTTAAAGTTTATCGCTGTCGCCGTCTATTTTGCGTTTTTAGGACGCATTCACCAAAGCGATATGATAATGGCAGACACCCAAATGTAATGGCAATGCGCCACTTCGAAAAGGGTGTGTGTGTTGTGTGTGTGATTGTGAATGTCACAGAAATTCTACATCGGTTTCATATCTTTTTGGTTATCATTTAGTCAATTTGCTACTTTTTTCCCTATTCGTTCGGTTTTCCCTTGCATTCATTATATCGGCTTTATTAAGTCCCGGTCCGCGACTCGCGGAATACCGTCGAATACGGAATATTGTATACTATTTTAATGATGATGCATTCATTTTTGACCGGTTTTTAAAGCTCTCTCTTGAACGTTGTGTTATCTAATCAATGCGATTACTTGTATAATTCATTGTATTCAAGCATAACATTGTTTTTTTTTTCTTCAGAATTTTTTTGCTTTTACCTCAGATTGATTTCCACCTGGAGGGGTGGTAAACTGTTCACATCGAATCATCTATAGATAACAAACAATATCCCAATTTTGTGTCATATGCACAAAATTTTAACAATATCGTAATAATATGATCAGTAAATATAAATTATTTCAGCCCAAAGCTATTCAAAAAAATATCGCCTTAAAATTCGATTGCGTATATTTCCTCCCCATTTTAAATATTTGATCAGTTTGAAGGAGACCTTCACATGTTATTTTCACTTGGTTACTATCCATTAAAATGGGACCTACAATTGCTCAAATGCCCCTGTCAATTATCCCACATTCGGCATCACATTCACAAACATATGGTAATTAATTTTATTTTCAGTAAGTTCAATGTAATTAAAGTCAAACCAAATCTCAATCGAGAATATTGAAATGTCAAATTCAATCATAATCACTTATTGTTGTCCCATTTCAAATTCTTGGTCAATGAAAATATTGATTGTGACATCGAAATTTTGAGGAAAAACAACAACAACAACAACAACAACAAAATAATGAAATCTAAACCGCATCGCTTACACCAAACAAAAGATTGATTACAAATAACCGTAGTGATTCAATATGGCTTAAAACCATATGAAAATATGTACATACAAAAAAAGTGTAGAAAAGCAAACTTAGTAGCTTCGTGCTCATTTCGAAGGGTATTTTGCGTTCAAACCACAAAGTTCAACATAGTTTAACTATAAAAAAAAAACAAACATTTTGCAAAATTAATTTCCTTTGAGTCAAAGACTTTCGGTAATTATTTGAAACAAAAGAAAAACAAATCGAAATAAAGATTATTCCGAGTAAAAAGAACATTTTTCAAAAGTTTTGTACGTCTTTTAATAAAGAGAAAAGTATTTTCAAGATTGATGTTTGAACGAGTCGGTTCGATTTTCCGCTACAAGTTTTTTCTTGTCTCCTTTTTCCACAAAAATATATCTTTGAAACCACAGTATAGTGGGGGACTGAATTGAGCGAACCAAAAAGAAGAGTGAAAAATATGAAGAGAAAAAAAATGCTCCGAATATTTCCGATATATCAATAGTCATAAATTTCCACCGAAATACAAGTCAGGGGCAGTTGAGTTATCTCTTTCGAACATTACGTTGTTTTTTTTTTATTCGATTAGCACTGAAACAACCAAAGAAACAAAACAGCAACAAAAATGCCACTAACCAACCATAGAGTATGACTTATAAGATTCTGTATCTTCAACTCGAACAGATAAAAATGAATTTGACTGTTAATGCGAACAAACATGCAAGTTCTTGTACAAAACAGATAAATCAACAATTAGCAGAGAGAATGGGAGAGATAGAGAAAGCTTTTCACATGGCTTTTAAACCGGGAGATCCGAGTACGGATTATTTGGACAAATATCCATATTCGAGTGGGAAAGTTTCGAGACAATGTCTAGAGACCAGCAAACTTACTTCAATATTACATCCATTTTTTAAAATATGATTCAATGTGTTTAACCTCGTAGAAGAAGGGAAAATGTGTATTTTTTTTTGTACATGAATCGAATCACATGCCGTCTATTTGATTCAGTTTCAAAAATGAGTACATGTTTAGTTTTCACGTAACAAGTTTATCCTATACGAAGGTGAACAACATTTAATCTCACCCACAAATTGGTATATCATTTTTATCTCTTGTTGTTGTTGTTGTTTTTTCAGCATGAGCTAGCTCATTCAGCCCCAGCACAATTTTTGATTTCGATGTTTTCATTTCTTGATCATTTTTCGGTCATTAAATCAACGTACGTATACATTATATTTTTTTTTCTTTTTTATTGTCTGAATAATTATGTTGTAAATGTTTTCGCTCCATTTTTTCTCCCATTCTCGCATATATATTTTTGTTTCATTGGTGTTTTTTTATTCTATGATTTCATTCATTTGTGTTGCCACGCACTTTTATCATTAGAGCATTAAATCAAAGCCAACAGGAGAACCTAAAAAAAAAACCATCCCTTGGTCTCATAACGAAAAAGAAAATAAAATTATGTATGAGCTTTGCGTGTCTGATGCATGGCGATTAACATGACCTTGGACCTGGAGAAATTCACTCGGTTACCCATCTATATAGTTTGAATTTAGTTTATGCTCGAAACTGTTGGATAAAAAAAAATTAATTTCCATTACAGCATTTGAAATTTTAGTTGTTACCTCAAAAATTCAGCCCCAGTCAATTTGATGGAATATTAACACGTATGTACATGTCAATAAGTGAGCGTTTGTGTGTATAAGTTTGTGTCAAAAATTCAACCACACAACACAACTGAACCACTAGCGAAAATCGTTTTTAGAAATTTTATTTACGATGTATTGAATATTTTGCAAATACCATAGAAATGCTTTCGAAAATATAAAATATAGAACGCGGTTTACTGTTTTTTTTGGCTCATTTACACGTTTCAATGGTCGCATTTACCAAGAACTTTTTCAAATGTAACAGTGAATCCATAGAATTGGCCATTATTTTTGTTGGTTCATTATCGGATGCACTTTTTTTCTCGATATTCGTTTTAAAGCGTTGAAACCGTATGCGTTTTTGAACATTCAACGACTATGAATCTCATATTCATGCGAAATTCCAAGGATGACAACTAAATTTGCCGGAAATTTTTTCAACTGAGGCCACTGAACCAGTCAACGCCACCAAAGCTTATCTGTTCAATTTTCTGGTTGGTTATGCTTGACTAGTGATTGTGTTCCACCCATCTCACTCTTTTCGCATGTAAATGTCGATTGTATGTCGAAATAAAACCCAATTTACAATGTGCTTTTTGCGAGGCAGATTGAACCGAACTAGTGTACCAAATCGTTCGTTTATTTTTTTTTTTTTTGTTTTTTTTTTGTCTTCCAATTATTCAATTCCTTTGAAAGTAAGTTTCTGAATTTCCATAATTGGTGCCCACTCAGTTTCATTTGATACCACACACACAAAGAACACGAGAACAAGTACAAGAGATGAATCGAGAAAGCGATCGTCATATAAAATAAGAGCGAAAAATCAATAAAAGTGGCATTTTGTGATTGCCTTTAGAGAGCTAGCACTTTTGCTTTCTTTCTCGATTGCAATTGATATTCGATGGCGTCAAACGCACGCTTCAAATTATGTAGAAGCTTAAATCAAACAATCCCGTTGACGTTTCAACAGATTGGCTTGAATTGTCTCTCGAGAGTTGAATTTTCTTCTTCGATTCCGTTTTTGTTTTACCTTAGCTTATTTTCCTTTCATTCATTATATTAAATTCGTATTTGTGTTGGCGATTTGAATGGCTAAAATTGGCAAATCATTGGGTGAAGTCAATGTCAATGAGCCATTGGTTGCATGA